>OZ024924.1:29285929-29437557 GCA_964017225.1 Netelia inedita
TTTTTTTCTAGCCCATGGAAATATCTAGGTCAAAAGTCACAAAAACTTCCACGGAGGAAAATTAATATTTTTTAATCTTCACTCCTACTTCACTGGTGTAAATTCCTCCAAAACAATCAAAATTTTAGCTTGCTAAATAGTTTTTTTCATTTTTTCCTGAAACCCATCGAAATTTTACGATTTCGTATTATCATTATTTTTCAAGCTTTAAAGACTCTGTTCAATCGACGATTTTCCGTAAATCACGAATAAAGTATCCTTTATCGTCATCGTTTGTAATTCGTCGTCAAAAAAGTGGAAAATATGAAATATTTGAAACTCGTATTGTCTATTTGTTCGGGATTCAGACATAACGAACGAAGAAGAGAGAGCAACGACGTACAGGAATCTTTTAACTTGCCTGGAGCCCGTATCTTCGGCGACCTTGCGCAGAATTCTCGCCCACCTTCACTGTCTCGGTCAGCAAAGCGCGCGAAATCTCATGACTGTAGAGAACATCTCGGCTGTGTGGGGACCAACGTTGATGCACGCGGGTGAAAAAAGTGCCGAGGATTGGAACCGGTCCGAGACAAAGGTTGTCGGTGATCTTATAAAGCTCTATCCCGAGCTGTACCAATTGTCCGCCGCTGATCTTGCCAAAGAGGCAAAGATTCTCGAAGTACTCGAACGTCATCACGTCTCGAACAACGGTCTCAGAGGTGCACCGTCCGGTGATCTAAAAATCTGGATTTACTTGTTTTCCAAAGATGGACAGTGCGTCAACGTTACGGTAAAATAATTTTTGTTTTCTTCGATATTCGATAAACTCTTGACAGACGTGCGAGAGAATGACGGTAGAAACTATTTGCACGGACCCAATCGATTAGTCATCATAATTGTCATTATTTACATAATGTCTTTGAAGTTTTTCCAAAGATAAAATCTTACGATTAAATCTGAATTCAATTTACTTTGTAACAATTATCAATGCTAATAAATTTTATCGATCTTATATCTTCAGATTGGTCCTCAAAAGACAGCTTCGGACGTTTGCAGAGAATTGTCAGAAAAGGCGAAACTTCCGGCCCACGAGCTCTGCCTCGAGGAGTACACGCTTGGTGGTGCTCTCAAGAGGCCTCTTCATCATAGCGAGAAAGTCCTCGAGGCCGTTGCTCGATGGGGTTATTGGAGTCCCGACGATCGCAAGGACAATATACTTGTTCTAAAAAAGGACGTACTCTATAGAGAGATAGCGCCTCGGGTAATTATCAATTATAATTAAAAGAACTAAAAAAAACAAATTACAATTACCAAACTAATTTTATCACGCGAATCGTACTTTCTTTGAGTTTGTTTTTAAAATCTCGTACGAACCATGACCCACGCGATGTAAATAGAATAATAGACCGCGAGAGTGAACGAATTTAATATATATAATAACAGTTTGCAAGTGCTAGTGAACTCGTGAACGGTGGAACGTGCGAAAGCTGGGAGGGTTCAGGGTCGTCGTTGCATACAATACGCAACAATAAAAAAAAAGAAAGAAAAACGAGGGTGAAACTTTCCCAGTAGCTCATCGCTGGACTCTGCCAGCTCCGCGAGGGAATGGTAAACAGCCGTAACCGGGTAACCGGTATGGATCAGATTGTATGAGTCAGAATGAAAGAAATGCTTCATAAAGATATATACACCCATACATATTGCCATAGTTGTTGGTACTCGGTGTAAGCCGAAAACAGGATGTAGCCTAATTGGACTTGACCGCGCATTCGTGAACATCCCTCGCCTTCGCAGCCGTCAATTTCGTCACTGTGTAATTGCGTGATATTGTCTCTTGAAAAAAAACAATATAGGAGATTCGAGCCGGTTCTTTTGTTTTGCCTCGTGTCTATAAAGATTAAAGAGGTTTCTTTTTTATCCGGTAAACTGGAGGCAATTGATTGTATTTTACGGAAGTGTTCATATTGAAATCGTTACTGCTCGTAGGTCAAGCCACCGATGACGATTTCCAGTGAGCTCAAATTTGCCGATACGAGGACAAAGAACTTCAAGAGTTATCCGTTCGAGTTCAGCCAGGCAAAACTTTGCTGCTACAAGGACAAGGTTTGCTCGGTGAAGCTGCACGAGTGGCGAATCGAGGACATTGTTTGGTACTTGGGGCATGAACCAAAACGAAATCCTCAGATGGGGTAAATATTGCAAATAGGTTTAAGAAGATTTTGTGTTATTTGGTGAACGAAAAAATAAGATTTCTGATGATAATTTTGTTTTAATTTAACTTATTGCAGATGGTCCATTACATTCATCGAAAAGAACAAAAAACCTACGAGGTTCGTTTGAATCTTTTAATATCTGCATTTAAATAAAGGTCTTTTTTGATTTTTTTTGTAAATTCTTGTTTTTTACTTATTAGATGCAAGGAAAGTCCTTTCTTCGGTTACACATTGGCCGGGGCCTCGGTCGTCGATCAACACAAATGGCTGGCCGCCATGATTTTTGGAGAATATCAGATGAATCTGAGACCATTAGCTGTGAATCTGATGGATCCTTGACGGCGATAAAGATTCGCGCGAAAGTTTTTACTAATGCGACGATTTTCGAACTTTTTGTCACGAGAAGTCGAAGTGAACACAAGTGATTCCATTAGTTTTAATAAGAGAGTGTTACTACTATTTTTCTACTCGAGATGCTTCCGGTGTTATCATGTCGAGCGAAGAAAGACAGATGCGAGTTTCGTTGTTTTTTTAAATATTTTTTTGCGAACGAAGCAATGACCTGAAATTGAGGAATAAATCGACGAACGAACATCATGAGTTTTTACGTATACAAAGGTGTGGAAAATCGCATCTTGAGTTAAACCGGCGTTTCGACGTTTTATGCAACGTCAATAAAAAAAATGATTTACTCATAAACGACTGCTGGTGCTCGTTCTTCATCAAAGTTTTGAAGTTTTCGTGTCACGAAGAATCCAAGGCTTGGTAAATCTTTTCAAATCTTTTGCCATCGTCTCAATTAATTATAATAAGATTTATTTACATACAAAGGAAGAGATTCATCGATGATTTGTTATAGTACTCAAAATTTCTAAATTCTAATGAGCATTTCTCGTCCACTCGATAAATTACGCGATGCGTTAATGTACTTACGCAGATATATAATTACACAACCATTATTGCTCGTAACAGGTACACACGACGATCTTTTACCTCCAAGGCAAACGTCCCAGTTTCTGAACACCTTGGTGTATTTTCATTTGATTTTTAACGAGAAGGTTGTCCATGAGATATCTCATTAATTGTAAATAATTAATCATTAATGCCAATTATTATCATACGCTTATAATAATTATACAAAAAATGATCCAGTTTTGCAAAAATTCATGCGATTGTTAATTTAGTAAATTTCGATAGAGGTAATCGGAATGAATTCTCCACGTTGTGCGATCACCTTTCGTCGCTAGAAATGTAGAAAACTTGAAAAATAATCAATTATATTGAAAATATTGATAATATTTGTAACAATTTCCAAGCGAGAAAAAGATCTTCAAAAATAATTTACGAAAAGTTCATAATTTCTTTTTAAATGTAACACGTTGGAGATTCATTCATCGCGACCTTGAGACTGTAACATGAATTTTTATTACAAAAATTACTTGTAAAATTCACGATTTCTTTTTAATTTTCATTTAATCCAATTTTAGTGTGACGAGGATGAGATTGTATTTACGCTTATTCTTAATATCATAATATTCATTAAGTATTTAATTATTATATAAAAAAAAAACAAAGAACGGTCGCAATCCCCGAAAGTTTGAAACTGGATCGTTTGCCTCCCACAATCTCGCAATATTCACACTTCCACGCACGTAAAAGACTCATAAGTAACAACACACTCGACAGCCACACGACAAACGTCCACTTAACGAAATTTTCACTAATTCTAGAAATACTGAAGTTTCGCACGGAAGATATTTCCGTTGTGCCGCGTTTTCGTGACGTACAATGCACTTATTATTTGGTTATTGACTCGCGTTATTTCTAATTTTGTTAATCGTCGTTACATCGCGTCAAAATTTATACCGCCGATCATCGTCGACCGGAATTTGGATTATAAATCGGTCGCGTGTTTAAATTTGCGTTAGCGCTCGAACTGGTACGCACTTGGATGTATTTTGGTCTCTTATCGCGCGTGCTCCAGTGAAGATAGCAATATAAACCTGCGACTATCGCCCCGATGCCGTTACAGGCCGACGAGAATATCAACAGCATCGTCAAGATTCCTTCGACCTCGGGACAATTTAGATCAACGTATCTCAACGCTGGTTCCGATGGACTCGCAATTTCTGTTCGCGGTCGACAGGCACACGTTGCGTTTCTCACGCGTGCCGGTGTGCATTCCAGGCCGTTTAGTTTCACGAGATGCATCGCTGCGGCTACGCATGCCACGATGCAAGCGAGAGTCGCCAATACTGCGAGAAAAACGCTGATCACCTGAAAAAATCGTTTATTTTTTAATTTTTGCTCTTCTTTTAAATTTTTTATACAATTTTCATTTAAATTTATTTTATTTCTTTCTCATTTTCCTGTATCAAAGTTCTATTTAGCGTAGGTTTTATTCAATATTCGTTAATTATTTTATCCTTGTTAAATATAATTTGCTCATTTGTTAATTAATTTTTGTTTCGTGTCGTTTTACCTTCGTGGAAGTTAGACAGAAACCTGGACTCATGCCAGGATACTCCTTCTTGAAGCAGCACAGCAAGCATATCCCGAAACTTCCGGAAAGCAGAAGCTTTAAAAACAAAGTTTTAAATTACGTCAAATTCCATCGTCGATCTCGTACCGAGAATATTTTGCTATCGCCAAATGGTCCGAAGATTGTTTTTTTTTTGGCAAGCTCTGTTATTACCGGCATTCCACTCCAGTAGGGATTGTCGATCAGTGGTAAATTAGGTGCCCAAAGTAAAAGCCACAATGCCAATGACGTCACGGTGATGCCAAGAACAGTTTGCATCGCTGCGAGGGTACGAGCCAATCGACGATGACGAAGAAGGGGTGGTTGCGTTTTTCGCGTTACTGCAATTTCGAATAAAGAAGGAATTTTAGAAGAGCATTATCGACCAGTCGATGACTCATTTCGTTCCATCCGGTCATTGACACCGGAAACGTACGAAACGCCAATGCGTATTATTGCGATCTAACGATTGGACAAGGCGGTGGGAAGAAAGGAGAATGGGATTTTATATAGGAAATGGGGGATAACGCGCACGCATTGGACACTCGATCGGTCGCGAGCGGCGCCTTTCCCGGAACGTTGAGGCGAACCAACGTAGAGTGGAAAGCCGCGGAGTTTCCAATCGCGATGCAATGTATACACGTGAAATATGCACACTTATATGTAGAGAGACACACATACTCGTGTAATATATACGACGACCTCGCTGTCGCTCCGTAAATGGCAAACCCGGGCTCGAAACGGATCGCGCACGTCCTTGCGCCTCTCTTATCGCCAGAGCTAGAGAGCCAAGGAAAAATCTTATGACGCAATGTCGTCATACTACTCTGTGACTTTCTAGAATCATAATTCTACAATGTTTCAGACCGAGGAAGTATAACTGTCGTTTTATAACACGAGAATATTTGATATCGTCTGGAAACAATGGAAGACTACATCGTCGATATTTCATTCTACCATCGGTTTTTAAACGTTGAAAAAGAAACAATAGAAGCGAGTCGTAAATCCTTGATAACATTCTTCAATTCGAGAGTCCTTTCGTATCCTGGAATGCAACCCGACCAGATGCATTGGCCTGGAATCTTCGAGATAACGAGAGTATGGACGCCCTCGTGTGTGAAACCCCTCTGATTAGTCCTAACTATATATGCGTTTTCACGATTCAGCGGAGATGAGACCGCGGCGAGTTAATCTCAACCCCCCGCCCCTGCTTGACGCGAAGGGTGATGAGTGTTCGAGAGTGCGAGATGCTCGCGGAACCGTGAGTATTCGAGTCTTGGTATACGTATAGAGATATAGATAATATGTTTGAAGGTGGAGCTGGTGAGAACGATGATGATACATGGCTTGGGCTATAATCCTAGCGACGCGAGTTTTCTCGCGCGCGAACGCCTCGGGGGAAAAACTAGTGGATATCCGACGAGCTATTATTACGGGTTCTGAATTCATAAGCAGACATCCCAAGCTTACAATAGGGTCGATGAACGAAAATTTTATCTCGTACGTGGAAAAGTAGAAAAGCTCGAAAAATAATCAATTATTTTCATGATATTGAGAATATTTGTAACAATATCGATGATGGAAAAAAGATCTTAAAGAATAGTTTACGAAATGTTCGTAATTTCTTTTTAAATGTAACACTTTAAATTTTAAGATTTCTCCTTAATTTTCATTCTATCAAACTTTAGTGCGACGACGATGTGATTGTATTTACAATAACGTTACAATCAGTTCGATGAACCAAAATTCTCTCTCCTACATATCTAGATCCGTTACGGGTTATCACAGTCGGGTCAACTTCCGGATTTAGCCGGATTCTTCTCATCGAAACTCGTTCAAGTCGCGTTTCTACCGTCGTCGTCAAGTTTCTCGTTTAATCTCTCGAATCTTTGGAATAAATAATACACTAGATTGTTGCAAGGTAATTTATCATTTACGTCTCTTACATTTTCAGCCGATTTACATCGTATAACCGTTTTTTTTGTACTTTATCGTAACGACAGACGTACCGACAGGAAAAACGCGCCTGGCCCCGATCCACGGATAATTACACGCACGCGGATCAAGATCGTTGCGTAAGGACGCAGCAGGTTAAAATATGTATATGTATAAATTTTATATGCATAATCATAGTAACTATAATACTTTGACGGAGACACAGGCTTATAATGCAATCCGGTAATTGCCCTCGGTACATCCGCGTAACGCGCTCTCGGTACGTCGTTTTTTCTTCATTTTTCATTTTCTTTTCTCGATTATTTCAACGAGCGTTTAATACCGACAATATTTCGATCGTTTAGCAAGTCCTTAATAAGCCTATAACTAAAATCTCCTCATTAAAAATTTTTCCCACAACGACTTATTAAAAATACCGAGAGATAAATTTTTATTCGGTTTAATTAATTCGAATTTTTTTTTCGTTCTTCGGTTCGGTTTTGGTTAAGTCTATGGATAGTTACGTCTCGTTGGTTTCCGAATTAGGTACATGTTTGGGATAACGAGCCTTTGCTCTGGACATGCACACGTGCAGCCGTTTGACGCAAAGTCCCGCGGGAGAGAGGAACTTCAAAGCGAATTTTTGCCAATGCTGTAGACACGAGGAAAAGATTGTTTGAATGCAGAAATACGCGGTATTCGTACTCCGGACGTGTGTGCCACGCTCAAATTATTCAACGTGACACTAAGAAAAAGAATTAAAAAAAAGAACACGAAGACGTGAATGAAATTACAGCGATGATTCATTCGTCTCTCGTAGTTAAAATATCTTATTTTTTCCAGTGACGAATAGCCCAATCGTTTTCAGGAGAGATCGGGGTTACAGTCTTACTACGGCGTTATTACGTATTACGTTTCATTAAAAATTATATAAAATATCTCAGCCTTCTCCCAGAAGTGACCGAAAGTTATCTCAATTTTTTTACTCTTATAAATCATTTTTTAAATTATTTCTTTTCCTAAAAGAATCTTTTTTCTATTCTACCAAATTTTATTCGAAACTAACAAATTTTTAATAAACGATTGTAATTTTTGTTTGTTTTGTTTTTCAATGTCGAAATTTTTTGTTATTTCGTCTGTCGAAAGTCGCGAGATAAAGTTATTCCAGGAAACGTGTCGCGAGTTCCACCAGGTCACGATGAAAGAAGAGATTCTATAAATATATAGGACGCTAAAATCCACCGGAGGCCTCGCGAGACACGATATCCGACGTGCGGAGATACACATAGACCCGGGGGGATCGTTTCTCGTGTCGCAGAGACTTATGTTTCACCGTGAGGTGTTCACAAGCCGAGCCGGAACAGAACTGGTTTACAAGCTCATTGGGCCCAGCAGCTTCCAACTACGAGAGAGATCCGATACGATTCTCACGCGCGTCTCGTGTATTTCCGGCTTGTCGCCCGATCCATTTCCGCTTCGGTAAGACTCTCTCGTTGCTATTACTAAAATGACGCAAGCTCGTTCCAAAAAAAAAGTAAAAAAAAAAAGTACAAAAAAAGGAAACAGAAAAAATGTCGTGATATATTTTTGAATGGCCGCGAAGGCATCAATTTTTTTTTCTCGCGTTTGATAAATAATATGGTACCGCGCAACTCTGGACAAAACTCGACGCTGTTGTAATTCGATCGATGCAGCGACGCGTTGCGAGCTTACCGTCTGCACCGGATCTTCGTGCGCTCGATTTCTATGCAACTCCGATATAGAGCGGAAATTCTGCGAGAATTTATATTCAACGAAAAAATGAAATAAATAAAAAAAAATAAAGTCGCGACTTTCGTTATAATATAAACCATTCGTATCATTCCTGCGGAATATATTCTCATATTTAAATACGATGAATTCTTATTCCCTATTCGTTCTAATTAAAATCCCATTTCTTTTTTGTCCCCAAAAAAAAAATATTTACTTTCGTTAATTTTAATTTAACAAAAATATAATAATAATAATGAAAAACAAACAAAATCATTTTTCTTTTTTTTAGTAGAGCGAACTATAATGTCGAAGACTCGTCGTGAATATTGCGTAAAAAAAGAAGTTAAAGAAGAAATCGTTGAAAAGAGACCGATCGTTTTAGTCGAGCAGGAGAACCGCAATTATATCGCGCACTCGCCGATCGTATTCTCGCGCTGATAGCCATAATCACGACAGCTGCACCTGTCGACGAACCGCGCCCCGTGTATTGGCTCACGTTCGCCATTACCCCGTGTCCTAGTGTGTATGTGTGTATTTACCCGTGAAAGGAGAACAGGCAGAGCGAAAGAGACGTCGAGAGTCCGCGAAGACGCGATAAATCTACACCGATCGATGAATAATTAATTTTTGCACGCGCTCATCGGCATTCGCATAATTTCCAACAAAAACGTCGCGTAAATTACGCATAAATTCGATGTTGAAAAAAATCGTGAAATACCAATCTTCGTCAAGCTTTATTTTTCTAATAAATTCGATCCCGTTTGTTGAATTAATTCAAAGTGTGACGTCGAACGAGCGAGTTTTCGCAAAACTTGGTGTGCAATTGGAATGCGTCTTGACGAGAAATTCAAACGTGAAATAAGACGGGGAGATCTTTAACTCGCGCAATTCTCGCATCGTGACGAGAAGTACGAGCCTAGTAATTATCCTCATCCTGGCGTAACGAGAAATATATATATATATATATATATATATATCACTCTCAAGCTCGTTACATTACTACGCAGGTTACAGTGTTCGATAAAACCTTGCAATTTCTTTTTAATGTTATTTTTTTATTTTATTTTGTTTTTATTTCACGCATAAAAGGTGAGAGAGGACGGGAATGTATGATGAAATCGAGAGGAGTAATCAACGAGTAAACTAATAAAATATTAAAATGCTATCGAGGATCTCAATGTTGATAAAAAAAATCCAGTCTCGGTTATAATTGAGAAAAAAGAAACGGGTTGTCATAATAAAAGACGACGCGAGGCTGCGTCGATCATCGATAACATTAAAAATCGCTTATCGGACGAACGGTGTAGCACGCGATAATGTTTGTGTATTTATACGTGTGTTATAATGAAAATAAGAGAAAAGTCGAGATCGAAATCCGTCGATAATAATTATGCTGCGTCACGTTTCGGTTGCATAAATCTATCGGTAAGTCGACAGTTCGAGGATTTCTTTTCTCACGTGTACGTGTCTGTGTGAAAGATAAAATATTTCATCTAGGAATCGTTCGAGAACCCGGAATCGTTGGAATATTTTTCCTGTTAATATTTCTTTTAACATATCAGCTCGAACATAATTTTCGTCAGATTTTATTCGACGAATTATAATAAATTTTGATTAACGACTCAGGTAGATCGCTAAATTTTTCGGGCGAAAGTATGAAAGACTCGCGACCAGTGGCGTTGCATAGGTTTCTGCCGCCCGGGGCAGATTCCACATTTTCCGCCCTCTCCTCTATAGACTTTCGATACAATTTCTTTTTCTCCAAAACTTAAAATTTTGTAAAACTCAAAAAAATATATTTAATGATAAAAGCATGTTTCGAGAGTGTAATAATAATCAATTATTATCCAAAAACAATATTGTTACTTTAAGACTATTATGAGATGAATATCATGAAAATTATTATACAAATTAGTGCACATTATAAACATAAATTCCAAGAAAGATTATTTAATTCGCTCACATGCTCCTGAACCGAACACCTTACAACACGTTGTTGGTGCAACATTCATCAACTTTGTCGCGAGCAGCGAGCTACGCAGTGGCAAGTGTCGCCTTCATTCGCGTGAACGCAGCCGAAGTGTGAGCGCGGATTTCAAAGCAAGGTGCAGGGGGTTGCTTGCAGGCTACGCACTAGTGGGTTGTGGCATTTTACACGCATTTGTACGTAGTGAATTTTTTGTAATTTTTTCTAAAATCCGCCGCCCCTATCAAAGTGCCGCTCGGGGCACTTTGATAGGGGCGCCACTGCTCGCGACCCCCAAAGTACACGAGCGAAGAATTTTGAAAAACGCGGTAGGTCGTACGAGCAATATTCAGCGAGATATAAAGTGTCAAGCCGATCGACTCACCGTTGCCAGTACGGTGCATAACGATCATTCTGCTGTGCCTAAGTGAATTTCTCGTGGGTGTGTGTCTACCAGCTATTTGGGATGCGGCCAGATTAACGGGAACAGTCGTCGAGAGACAATTGGCCATCGATGGCGCTCTGCCGAGTTCCTTGTCCCTTTCCGAACGCGTTATCCATCCTATATTACCAGTCGAAACGGCCCCTGATAAATATCAACAATAATTAAAAATGGATAAAATTAAAAAATTTTCAAAACAATTCTTTTTTTTCCAAAAGACTATTTTTTATTTTTCTATGTAAAGTAGAATATTGCAGATTGAATAAAGCGAGCGACGATCAGCGACGTCTGTACGAGGAAATCATTGAGAGAATAATTCATCACGCCTTGGTTATAAGATTTAATTATTATTCTCATTATTACTATTATTATTATTATTTCTCTTCGCGGTTCAGGTGATAAAAAGCGTTGTGGTAGCGACAACTCACCCGTGACTTTGGTACCTTGAATCTTCGAGACGTTGCCTACGCTAACGGCGCTGGTTACACGATTATTGTTGTTGGTTGGATTTCCGGACGAATTCATCATTTCATTGCCGTCGTTATCGCGTATCTGTTGGCTCAAGTTTCCGACGCTCATCGCGGACGTAACGCAAGGTGGCATAGCACCCACGTCCTGAACGATAACAACGTACGACAGAACATTCCGATTAGTACATGATTTTAATCGAATTTTAATTAATCAATTCGATTCAAACCTTGGCATTAATTAAACAAAACGTTCTTACAGCTATCTAATAATTGTCATTTTAATCGACAGACAAATATTTCTTTTTAATTAATCAACAATTACGATTTCACTCGATATACATTTTTTTTAAATTAATTGACGAAACTATAAATTCATCACACGTGTTGCATCGAACAATGTACGTTAAAGTACCTTGAAATTGTCGTAGAAGCTCACTGGACGACTTCTATCGGTGCACTGAACGTCCTCGTCCTGAAGCATCGCGACTCGTCCACCTTCTCCTGCACTTTCAACCGCGTCGCTACCGTCGTCGGTACGAGCCTGAGGCATGCGCAACTCCTTCGACATATCTCGTCCTTCCCTTTTGATTTACCGATAGACTTCCTATCTTTTTTTTTCACCGTATATCCGGTCTAACGCTCCCGTATAACGCGAAAAACTTGATGGTTTACTACGACGCTATTTTTAACTCGTACTATCGCGGGTGTTCGCAATTGAGTGATTTTAATATATGCTGTGGGTACCAACGTCGAGAGATGGTCGCACGTATTCGAGGGGTACACTGGTCCCCGTACGTTTCTCACGGATGAAAGATTGTTTTTCGTACTCGTAAACAAATGGCAAATTTATCGATTTTAATTTTTTACTCCGATTTATTTACGACTTTGTCTTCGATATTGACGATTATATTTGTATGTTTAATTATTCGATACGGAATTTTTTTTATTTCTGTTCTTCGTGGAAGTAATGACGCGCGAATATTCATTTCACTCGTCACGTTTCATCGGCAATTTGCAATTATCAAAGAATAATTTTCCGGTAAAACACAATCTTCCTCGTATCGCCGTAATAAGTCACGCACGTCGAGCGGAAATGGACGCGTGTCCTCGTCGTGTCACGATAGTTTTCTCGTTCTCGTTATTCGTCGGCGTGACGACTATGGGGTAAATGCCGAAGAAGAGGAAGAGAGAGAGAGAGAGAGAGAGAGAGAGATGTCCACGAGTCCGTCGCACGGTACAGCACGTGCGTAGCCACGTGTGCGCTCTTACGAACGTCTATCGACCACCCCGCGAATGTCTGAAAAATTGAGAAAAATGATACTCCCCATTTCCTATGAAAAAAATACGATAAATCATGCGATACATTTTTTATCAACGAAGAAGAAATTTTATTCGCGTGCAACATCGCAATAATGTAAGTACGCTTGGTTTCGTAGATACTTGATCGTATCGATTCGAACCGGTCCGAGCTGTAATATACAATCGGATGGAAATCCAACCGTATCGATTTTATTGTAATTATAAACACGATCGAGATTCATCTAAAATCATCCAAACGCGTTTGAGAAACTATTCGAACCGGATGCCATTGCTAAATTGTATTTTCCTTGAGCGTTGCAACATTAAAAAAAAGACATTCGCCCGTATAAATTATTACGCGAATGGCGGTTAATTAAATTGATCGTAAAATGTTATCACTGATAACGAGAAAATCATTCACGTGAAATTTAATCGCTTATCGTGGGTAGGATTTCACTGTGAAGACTTTTATTTATTTTTTGTTTGTCACTCCTACGCTCAAATTCGTAGCTGGGCTTTATTGGCGCCGTTTTACTGCGAAATCGAAGTGTCTCTCCGGGATTCTCGCAACGCGTTCATCCACGAGAGAGCGAGAGAAACGGCGAACGGGTTCGTTAAACCACTCTCCCGCATGAGAGCTGATTATACGCGCTATGCACATATGCATATATAGGAAACATAACGCTCGCCAGTTGATGGAGAAATTACTTATTTCCAGTATGCGTAACTCGAACACCGTGTGTTTAAGCTCGCATCTATAACGTCGACCGGTGCTCATCGCCATCCTCGACAACGATCACGACCAGTGTACGAAATAGGCGATAGCTTATTTTGTTCCAACTCGCGATACGCCTTCCCTATTTTACCTCTACCGGTATTCGCGAGGAGAAAATTGCCGCGCAAGTATATTTTTATGTACGAGCGTTTGCTTCGTGGCTAAAGTTTTGCGTCCTTCGTACGTTGTACACCGGTGCAGGGAGTATCGAGTTGCACAACGCCCACCATCGAATACCGAACGAGGTATTTCCTATTCGCGCATACACGATTATCGGTAAAATTTATTTACATGGATAAATTTAATCCGTTAATTAATCAATATTTATTATCGTTGATTAATTAAACGAAAAGAGAATTATTTCGAGTATGGAGTTGTTGTTCGAATGGTTGTTGAAAAAAATGTTATTGTCCGAATGGTTGTTAAAAAAAATGTCTTCGGGTCGGATTAAAAAGTAATGAGAAATTTATTACGAGCGGATGTAATTTTTGGACTTAATTGACTTATTATTAATGCCGTTTTATCGTTTTGTTTATTGTTTTTTTTTTGTTCACTTTTTACGAGGATGTGGACACCGTGTTGGGGATGAAAAAAATGAACGGAAGCGTTAAAAGCCTTTCATAAATCCCCTTGCGCGCTTAATTGCACACCTGGTAGCTCCTTCACCGGTAAAACTTCTTCGCGAATACAACCGAGCGAGCGATCGACTCGCAATGACCGAACAACGAGAGGAAAGGTCTCCTCTACCGTAACCGAGAATATCATTTTTTCTCTTTCTCGCGCCACTTCGCTCTTCTAACGAACGCTGAACGGTGTCTCTAATTAAAGTGTAATTAACAAGAGCGCGTCTTTTACCTGTAAATTGTGCGAACTAGTGCCTCCCGTTCGACGTCTAACACCGCGACGAGGTATGCGCGCAAATATTAATAAAATAAGAATAATTTATCATTCGTTCAAAATATCAACGTTTTTAATTTTATTAACAAAAATGAAAAAAAAAGAGACAGAAGAATTTAATTATTCGCGTATTTATTATACGAATGTGCTATTCGCGTCGAAAGTTACGAAGCGAGCGGCACTTGGAAGTTTGGAGCCTTATCATTTGCATTATGCATGCATATTTGCTAGAAGTTTACATTGTTCAGCGTATCGAGCCTCCTCTCGAGTTTGCCAAAGTTTCGCCCCGACAAATTCCGTCGTAAATTTTTCTTGGCAAATTATTTTTCTTCGATTTTTTTTCAAACGTCGCTTTACAGCTGCCAGACATTATTTCAGTTGGCAGGCATAGATATATCTGCGCGAAATGACTATCGAAACGAATATTGAGAATTGTCGTTTTGCCGGAAATATAATTCTAGGATGTCGAGCGTTTCACGTGTAACGCCTTATATACGTAGTCTTCGTGTTCTATATATTTCTAGTTTATATATGTATTTACCTTCATATATATACATATATTTAAACCAGCATTTATATAGAACAGGCCGACTCTCTCGGCGTACGCACGTGCGCCTCGCGATGTTCTCGTGCTCCAATTCGATTGTCCACGAGCGCAAAACTCAACGACTCGTATCGTCTGTGCGTAATTCTCTCTCTCTCTGTCTTTCTATCGTCTTCGCGGTTCGCTTCCCGGCAATCTTATCGAACCCGTCGTTTTCTATATCTACCTCGTAATACGCGACAACAATGTTTTCCGCGTTTCAACTAATTTACATAACTCCGGAATTTAACACTGTTAAAAAAATAACGAAAAATATGAAAAAAATTAATAAGCCACCTGTTTGAAATTGTTTCCATTGACGCAAGGTACAATTATAATTGTATATTTCGTCGCGTCGAAAATATTCCAACGATCACTAATTAATTAATTGATGAATTTCGTTTTTGATACTTTCGCGGTATTATTGAACGAGATAATTAATTAAATTGTTAATCGACCGGACGTAATAGGTGATAGAAATTATTTTGAAAAAATTAATTTAGTGGCGTCACCGAAACGCCGCACGCACGCCGGTGTCGCAGTGACAACTGAGTGTACCCTCGCGGTCTATGTTCGAGCTCGCGCCATCGGTACGAGACCGAACAGAGCGAGAGAGAGAGAGAGAGAAAGAATGAGAGAGAGAGCATGCTAAAGTATACAGCATAAAGTGTGCGTTCTCTTCAAAGCTCTCTCGTATGTTACTGTCGAGAAAAAGTGAGAGAGGTAGAGAGAAGAAATTCCCGCCACTCCGCGGTACGAACGACAGGGGACCTCAAACGTCGGCCCTGAAGACAGGTGGGCGGCAAGCCGCGTGTCGATGAGCTACGTGTGTTCTCAAAAGACAAAAAAAATTCAAAAAAAAAATACAAGTACCAAAATATAATCGCGTGACACGAAAAACGAGAAGTAAAGCCAAACGTTATGTGTTCCACCTGCGTATTACATAAATTGCAGCCACCTGACGTCACCGATTAGTTTATTAATTACCCGATTAACTAAAATTCTTCTAATTTAATTATTTTTGATATCGTTCGGGTCAAGGTCATAGCAATCTTGACATTTTCGAAATGGTCACGAACATGGTAAATTGCATCGTTTTCCCATAGCTCATTAATTGAGGAATTAATTGATCATCGTGAATTAATGAATGTTTTTATTAATTATGATTTTTGTACATTTTTGGTGCGACCAAGGTCGGTTTAATATTGTTCCGTGGGTCGAACTTCCCTCTTTTTTACTTTCAAATATTCCATTCGGATATATTTTGTATTTATACATATTAAAATATATCTATAGTCATTTATTTGTTTCATTCATCGAAACTGAGAACCGCTGACCACCCGGTTACTTTCACATCGTACGGCGATTCAGAACACGCGAGTCCGTGTGCCACGGAGGAAGGTAGCCATCAACGGTTGTATGATGGTGGTGGTGGTAAACAGGCGATTGAGGTGGGTTCTCTTTTGCCGCTCAAATTGTAGGATGGGTCGAGAGTGCACGGGGAGACTTCCCCTTTCGCCAGCCTTGAAAGATTGCGGTTCGGTTCCACTCACAGATTTTTTAATGGTTTATAATGTTTTTTTATTGTTGACACGCTTCTTTCATCTCTAATGTCCGTGTCTCTATTATATCGTGGTGCTCCAATCGTGGACCCTTTACCATCGCCACTCTCGCCTACTCGAAAAAACCTCCGCGCTCATTCATGTCGGGACACAAAAAAATTATTGAAGTATAATCGATTAACAATATCCATAGACTCGAGACATTCATCGTGCAACAAAGTGTCTACCGAACTATTTTTAAAAACTCACGACGACCATGGAAAACATGTTCATCTTTGATAATTTCTTGGAATCTAGGATTCCCCTAATATCAACAATATATTTAAATTCTTTGTCGTTTGCTTTTTTTATTCGTAAAAAAAAGATCTTTTTTACGATTTTCGCCTTGAGGGGATTCACCGACTCCCTTGTCTCGTTGATCGATGTTTCGTCCAAAGCAAAGAGCTTCAACCGCGACAGCGAAATAACCGGTATCTCGTACGAAATTATAGAGAAGAAACTTTTCGTAGAAGGAGAGAACCGTCTCGTGTAGCTGATCGAATGGATCTTTTGCGGTGCTCGCAGAGGTTGGATTTGGGAAAGATGTTGTGCATTAGTATTCGTATGTATATATTAATATTTATACATGCATATATAATTCTCAGGAAATGAGCCGAGGCTCATTTGGGCCGCGTGGAATTTTCCTCATATAAATTCCATCGCATCCTGAACAGTCTGGTACAAGTCCAAATAATGATTCATCTAAATTCTTCAACTAAACGGGTAAAGTGTGCCCAAATTCGTCACCGAATCTCTGCTTTTACACTTACTAATTTTTATTTCTCATTTTTGTAATTTTTTCTTCAAAAAAGTATCAAAATAAGTCGATTATTTACATAATCAGCGAGCATAAAATGAAAAGTAATCCATACCTTCGAGAATCATAGGTCGATCGGAGCGCATAATAAACGATGATGTCTTTGTATTCTGATGCGTTTCCTTTCGGACGAAAAGCCGTCTTATGTATGTACAGGTCGCGTGACATCAACGCAACAGAGGCGAGCCAGCTCGGTGAGCTGGCACTCAGGAATTCAAGGAGCGAGCAGAGCTGAGAATATATATATATATATATCTATACATATATATTTGAAGCATGCAGAACCCTTCGCGCATCGAAGCCTGCTGACGCTCCTGCTGACGGTTGCTGCTACATCCCTTGTTCGCGAAGCCAGCTGGTGTTTTAATTCTGTTCCCGTTACACAGCCTTCGGGACTCCAAGATATTTCAAGAACTCGTCCCAAGACCCCCGAAAACAGAACCCAAAGGGAAGGACCCTTCGGTGGCTGAGAAGCCTCTGGGTGGTCGACGAACGGCTGTTTGGTGGTCGCTTCGCTACCCTCGAAATTTTACAACCATGTCCGAGGAGTTTCTTTGTTCACGTCGTTTCTGAAACGAAGAAATGAAAACGTTTCTCTTCACCAAGGGGTTGTTGCCTTTACTATTATTATTTCTTTTTGTTGTTTTTATTGTTGTTGTTATTATTGTTATTGTTATGATTATTTTGTACACACATGATGTTCCTGTCCATCATCCACCCTCCACTTTTCTGTGCATCACACGAGGACAAGAAAACTATGAATAAATACGGCCGTAAAATTATATAATGAAAGCCATTCATTTTTTTAGATGTGGAAATGATTAAATACTTTTATCAATCGCAAAGAAAGTAGACCCAAATATCGGTTCAAATATACCGTAAAACGGGGTTACATTGACATTACGGGTAAGTTTGACAGTTTTGGGGCTACTTTAACAGAGCGCCAAAATACAGTTTAAATGTGTTCGCAGTAGTGAAACGGTCGAAACGGGGATCAACATTTTATGTCGCCCGAAAAGACTTTGTAGGGTCGTTTCGGAATCGGAAATTTTCCGCGTAACACGAATATCATGAAGTAAAGGGTTTTTGGAGGAAAAAAAAATTGGCCCCAAAAAAGAATGCCAACGGCACGCGGTGTTCCCAAGCGGTCACCCATCCAAGTACTAACCGCGCCCAATGCTGCTTAACTTCAGTGATCGGACGAGAACTGGTGCTTTTCAGCGTGGTATGGTCGTTGACGATAATTTATAAATACTTTTTAGTTGCCACGATGTTATCCTTGTCAATGAATATGATGGAAGATTTTTGGGATAACCAGAAAGAGTGCAAGTTAAAGCTAACTTACATCTATAGTCTGTCACCTGTGCAAAACTAATCATCGGATAGTTCCGAGCGTGTTGCGCGTGAAGATTTCGATTTCGCAACCTCCGATCGAAGATAATTTGGAGGGAAAAAAACTGGCACCAAAAAGGAATGCCAACGGCACGCGGTGTTCCCAAGCGGTCACCCATCCAAGTACTAACCGCGCCCAATGCTGCTTAACTTCAGTGATCGGACGAGAACTGGTGCTTTTTTTTTTTTTTTGAAAAAAAATTCTGTTTATTCAGAGACATGGTATATAGTGGTTACGTGGTATTAGACAGGTAAACAGGCCTGTGACATTTTTGAAGTTATATGTAGACTACATGGCTCCGGTGAGCTCTCGCGGTCTTAGTAATTTTTTTTCATTGTTAACTTAATTATATGTATATTTTTTACAGATATTTTCTTTCACGTACAACAGTGGCGTGAATATATTTTCCTTATTTGTTCTAGGTGGAGCAGAAAGTCTCAGCACCCGTTTGGGCGCAAAAACTGCTCTCTACAATGTGTGCGTCTACAATATAGTGCGTGTTAAAAAAAAAAAAAAAAAAAAAAAAAAAAAAAAAAAAAAAAAAAAAAAAAAAAAAAAAAAAAAAAAAAAAAAAATCCTTAAGCCTACTATGTAAAAAGTGAGAAAAAAAAAAAAAAAAAAAAAAAGGTCGCAATTATTCAAATGCCAGTATCGAGCCACCAGTAACGTTTGAATTTAGTGCGGTGGCGATCTTTTATATCCCTTTCGGGTAGCGCTTTGGAGTATCTCCAGTTGTTGGAGGGGGTGTTGCCCTGTAGCTTTGGCGGGTATGATATTTTCCCGTTGCCGGGAGCCCTGTATATGTGGTATATGATTGGTAAATTTGTATCATCCTGTAGATAGCCATTCGCGTCAAGGTAGGGGAAAATTTCTGGCGGTAAATATCCTCTTTTTAGCGTTTGTTTGAAATATTCGTTTTGTGGATAAATACAGCCGTAAATTAAACTATTTGATTCCACTAGCCTCGTGTTGGCAAAGTGGTCTCTCGCGATTTTTAGCATGTGACAATCGATGCGATGAATTTTCGCT
This sequence comes from Netelia inedita, assembly GCA_964017225.1. Taxonomy (NCBI): domain Eukaryota; kingdom Metazoa; phylum Arthropoda; class Insecta; order Hymenoptera; family Ichneumonidae; genus Netelia; species Netelia inedita. Next base: position 29,305,602 of record OZ024924.1, read on the forward strand.
TTGTCGTAGATTTTTTTATTACTGGTGTAATAAAAATAATTTGTTTTAGCCGACCTATAATTATTCAGGCATGTTCTTAGGCATTTTCTCTCGAAAACTCGAATTCTCTCAACCGTGGAGGCACCTATGTTATACCATATCGGTATCCCATACGTTATAATTGGTCTTATCAGACTCTGATATGCCATTACTTTGATTTTTGCGTCGAGTGTTTTATTATAAAATAGCCGGCTTATTTTAAAGAATGCGTTCTTTGCTTTTTTTATTTGAATTTTGACGTGTTCTGTATATGATAGGAACTTGTCAATATGTATTCCCAAATATCTCACTGTCTGTCTGTGTTCAATGGTCGTGTTCGTCTCGTTGTCTGTTAGTTTAAATTTTCGCCAGTGTCTTTTCGTGTCTCTGTTTGCTTCTCCTAGTCTTGGTCTGAATAATATTGTTTCGCATTTATTTATATTTATTTTCATTTTCCATTTTCCACAGTATTGTTTTATGTTGTTTAAGTCTTTTTGCAATGTGTCGTTTAGTTCCGTCGGTTTATGTCCTGTATTGTAAATGATTAAGTCGTCTGCGAATGCAATTGCTTTTTTGTTGTGTACTGTGTTTAGTCCGAATCTACGCAGGATGTCGCTACTGTATATGCTGAACAATATTGGCGAGTTTACCGTGCCTTGTTGCAAACCGTTTTGCACTTTAAATAATTTACTGCTGCGGCCTCTGGCGTCGGTAACGTTGAAACTCCTGCCCGTTATCATGCACCATACCATTTTGATGGTGTGTATGGGGAATTTTTTTTTCAGCAGTTTGTATGCAAGCCCCTCCACCCATACCGTGTCGAAGGCCTTTTCAAAATCTATTAGACATGCACCTACACTCTCTTTGTTATTTAATGCCCAGCAAACGTCCGACGTCATTTTGTTTATTGCATGGATCGTCGAGTGTTGGTGCCTAAACCCGAATTGACACTCTGGTATTATTGCCTTTTCGTTGCAAAATTTCGTTAAGTTTATGTTTATAATTACTTCAAATAGCTTGCTAATGTTTGGTAGCAGTGCTATGGGTCTGTAATTTGACGGAGAAGCCGTGTTTTTGTCTTTTTTTTTTAACGCTATAACCTTCGCGATTTTCCATATGTTCGGGAAGTACGTATTGTTTAACATGTTATTGAATAGTATACTGTAGTTTCGTATCGTCTTGTCGGGTATCTGTTTGAGTGCGATGTTTGGTACGTTGTCGTGTCCGGAGGATTTTTTGGTGTTCATGATTTTTATCAGTGCTTTAACTTTTGAGAAATTTGTAAAATAATCCTCCGTTCCTGTATTTTGTGGGCTGTCTGCGGTACTTTGCGTCGAGAATGTTGTTATCGTGACGTTTCTATTTTTTTCCTGTTTAATTTCGTCTTTTAGTTTGTCTATACGTTCGTTGATTTTTTTGTCTTTTCTGTCATTGCCCATTTTCGCATTTTGCGTGTACACGCTTGCGAAATGGGCGCCCAGTAAATTCAGTTTGTCCGTGTCGTTATTTATCGTCAGATTATCATTTTCGTCTTTCGCTGTCGTATTTGTGTCGATGTTTGCTTCTGTCAGTATGTCTCGTCTGTCTGCGTGTATTTGTAGCGTTGGTATGTTGTTTGCTGTCTTTGGTCTGAAAATTGCGTTTATCGTTGGAAACATATTTTTATTATCTTTTAGCGAAATTTTACTGATTTTGTTTTTCCAGAAGTTGTTAACGGATATTGCAAATTCGGCTTTGAGCCTTGATCTCACGTACTCGAGCGCGTCTGCCAAGGCTTTTTCTTGCTGGTCGTGTCGTGGGGCCATGCTTCTTCTTCGTCGGAGGATCGCGGTAAGTATCTTACTTTTTTTCCTGCGTAGATTCGTTATTGTCTCGTTTTCGTATGTCTCTGTCTGATTGTATCGTTTAAATTTGGGAACCGACGCGTTTAGTGCTTCGATTATATCCGCGTTTATTTCTTCTAGGTACGCATCTATCTCGGAGTCTGATAAATTCCTATCGTTTGGTACCAACACGGTTGATTGCGCCTCCAGGACATTCCGGAATTCGCACCAATTTGCCTTGTTCAACATGAGCTTGCCACTCTCGCACTCTTCCTCCAGTGAGAGAGTCCCACAGTCGATCTGGTTTATTAATATTTCGATTCCGTTATGATCGCTGTCGTACTCTATTGTTTTTATTTCACTGTGGCTGTTACCTGTGGTATTGATAGCGATTCTGCAGTCGGCTATGCAAATGTCTAGGTAAGAATTACCACTGGGGAATGTTGGCAGCTCGGGTATGTATAGTTTAGCTTTGTATTTTATTTTATTTTCTTCCAACCAATAGTCGATAAAATTGCCGCGTGTGTTGTTGCTACTATTTTTCCAAGTCGCGTGCTTCGCGTTTAAGTCACCTGCCAGTATGTAATAATTGTGTGGCAGCTCAAGTTTTAGCCCGTCAAACGTTTGTTGCCAGTTGCTTTTGAATTTTTTTTTATTACTCCCGGGGGCGTATGCCGCTATGATAAACAGATTTTTGCCTTGTGGCATTTTTAATTTTATTATTGTTGTTTCTAAGAATTTTTCCTGCTGTGCAAGTTGTATTTCTTGGTACGCGAGATTGCTTTTTATTAGAATTGCGGTGCCTCCTCCCTGTTTGCAGTTTGGTCTATCATTTCTTATTATATTGTATTCCTTAAAGTTTAACTTATATTTATCGCTTAGCTTGGTTTCGTTTACAAGCACTACCTCCGGCTTGTGTTTTTTTGTCAACTGCAGTAGATTGTCCCTGCGTTGGTTTCGTATCAGCGAATTTGCATTTATGGAAATGATTTTAAATTTTGCATAGTCTTTAGAATGCGTTTGTTGCGCCATTTGGGTTTAAATTCAGGGACGTACTGATGCACTCGATACTTTTGGCATTTTCTCTAATTTTATTTTTTACATGATTCAATTCCGGCATTATTATATCTAACAGAGCATTTTTTATTTCTCTAGCTATATGCGACCACGGTGGCAGAGTACCTTGTACCTCGAAGTCGTTGTCTGGTCTCCTCGGCTGCGTCGGCTGCGTGTGCTGTATCCTTTGCTGGTTCCATGGCGCCTGCGTGTTTTCTCCTGGACGGTTTCCCCGTACTGCATCCGCGAAGTTGATCCTCGGGTCCGTATATTTTTGTATCCTTTGTATCTTTGCTGCTTGTAGTTCCTCTTGTTTTTGCCTTTGTTTTTTTAGTTTATTCTTCGTTTCTATCGCCTTCGGACAGCCTCGGTATGATGCGGGATGACCATAATTTTCGCAATTTACGCAATATAGTTTGCTCTGGTCGATCTTCTCGTCCTTGTGTATGGCGCATTGTCCTGGTGAGTGATTCTCGCTGCATTTGACGCAGCGGTACGGCATCTTGCAGTTTGCCGCTGCGTGTCCTCCTCTCTGGCATCTTATACATTGTATGTTTTCTCTCTTTTTCAGTTTTTCCCAGCGTACCGATTGAAAGGCCACGTACCTTATTTGCTGGAGTTTCGCTGCCGAGCTCTCCGCCGTTATTTGCACCAGGTATATTGGCAGCTGTGTGTTGCTGCTCCGAGATTTCGGTGTGGAGAATCGCGCTACTTTGACGAACGTTAGTTCAGTTATTTTTAAACTTTTTAATTCCGCCTCGATTTCTTCACACTCGAAACTGTTGTTTATTCCTTTTAGGAGGAACGATTGAGCTTTTTCGTTCCTTGGCGTGTATGTGTAGTAGCGCGTCTCCACCTCCTCGAGAGTTTTCCTCACTTTTTCATAGTCTTCCATGTTGTGCACAAACAGCGTGTGGTCGTTTACGAGAACTGGTGCTTTTCAGCGTGGTATGGTCGTTGACGATAATTTATAAATACTTTTTAGTTGCCACGATGTTACCCTTGTCAATGAATATGATGGAAGATTTTTGGGATAACCAGAAAGAGTGCAAGTTAAAGCTAACTTACATCTATAGTCTGTCACCTGTGCAAAACTAATCATAGGATAGTTCCGAGCGTGTTGCGCGTGAAGATTTCGATTCCGCAACCTCCGATCGAAGATAATTTGGAGGGAAAAAAACTGGCACCAAAAAGGAATGCCAACGGCACGCGGTGTTCCCAAGCGGTCACCCATCCAAGTACTAACCGCGCCCAATGCTGCTTAACTTCAGTGATCGGACGAGAACTGGTGCTTTTCAGCGTGGTATGGTCGTTGACGATAATTTATAAATACTTTTTAGTTGCCACGATGTTACCCTTGTCAATGAATATGATGGAAGATTTTTGGGATAACCAGAAAGAGTGCAAGTTAAAGCTAACTTACATCTATAGTCTGTCACCTGTGCAAAACTAATCATCGGATAGTTCCGAGCGTGTTGCGCGTGAAGATTTCGATTTCGCAACCTCCGATCGAAGATAATTTGGAGGGAAAAAAACTGGCACCAAAAAGGAATGCCAACGGCACGCGGTGTTCCCAAGCGGTCACCCATCCAAGTACTAACCGCGCCCAATGCTGCTTAACTTCAGTGATCGGACGAGAACTGGTGCTTTTCAGCGTGGTATGGTCGTTGACGATAATTTATAAATACTTTTTAGTTGCCACGATGTTACCCTTGTCAATGAATATGATGGAAGATTTTTGGGATAACCAGAAAGAGTGCAAGTTAAAGCTAACTTACATCTATAGTCTGTCACCTGTGCAAAACTAATCATCGGATAGTTCCGAGCGTGTTGCGCGTGAAGATTTCGATTTCGCAACCTCCGATCGAAGATAATTTGGAGGGAAAAAAACTGGCACCAAAAAGGAATGCCAACGGCACGCGGTGTTCCCAAGCGGTCACCCATCCAAGTACTAACCGCGCCCAATGCTGCTTAACTTCAGTGATCGGACGAGAACTGGTGCTTTTCAGCGTGGTATGGTCGTTGACGATAATTTATAAATACTTTTTAGTTGCCACGATGTTACCCTTGTCAATGAATATGATGGAAGATTTTTGGGATAACCAGAAAGAGTGCAAGTTAAAGCTAACTTACATCTATAGTCTGTCACCTGTGCAAAACTAATCATAGGATAGTTCCGAGCGTGTTGCGCGTGAAGATTTCGATTCCGCAACCTCCGATCGAAGATAATTTGGAGGGAAAAAAACTGGCACCAAAAAGGAATGCCAACGGCACGCGGTGTTCCCAAGCGGTCACCCATCCAAGTACTAACCGCGCCCAATGCTGCTTAACTTCAGTGATCGGACGAGAACTGGTGCTTTTCAGCGTGGTATGGTCGTTGACGATAATTTATAAATACTTTTTAGTTGCCACGATGTTACCCTTGTCAATGAATATGATGGAAGATTTTTGGGATAACCAGAAAGAGTGCAAGTTAAAGCTAACTTACATCTATAGTCTGTCACCTGTGCAAAACTAATCATCGGATAGTTCCGAGCGTGCTGCGCGGGAAGTTTTCGATTTCGCAACCTCCGATCGAAGATAATTTGGAGGGAAAAAAACTGGCACCAAAAAGGAATGCCAACGGCACGCGGTGTTCCCAAGCGGTCACCCATCCAAGTACTAACCGCGCCCAATGCTGCTTAACTTCAGTGATCGGACGAGAACTGGTGCTTTTCAGCGTGGTATGGTCGTTGACGATAATTTATAAATACTTTTTAGTTGCCACGATGTTACCCTTGTCAATGAATATGATGGAAGATTTTTGGGATAACCAGAAAGAGTGCAAGTTAAAGCTAACTTACATCTATAGTCTGTCACCTGTGCAAAACTAATCATAGGATAGTTCCGAGCGTGTTGCGCGTGAAGATTTCGATTCCGCAACCTCCGATCGAAGATAATTTGGAGGGAAAAAAACTGGCACCAAAAAGGAATGCCAACGGCACGCGGTGTTCCCAAGCGGTCACCCATCCAAGTACTAACCGCGCCCAATGCTGCTTAACTTCAGTGATCGGACGAGAACTGGTGCTTTTCAGCGTGGTATGGTCGTTGACGATAATTTATAAATACTTTTTAGTTGCCACGATGTTACCCTTGTCAATGAATATGATGGAAGATTTTTGGGATAACCAGAAAGAGTGCAAGTTAAAGCTAACTTACATCTATAGTCTGTCACCTGTGCAAAACTAATCATCGGATAGTTCCGAGCGTGTTGCGCGTGAAGATTTCGATTTCGCAACCTCCGATCGAAGATAATTTGGAGGGAAAAAAACTGGCACCAAAAAGGAATGCCAACGGCACGCGGTGTTCCCAAGCGGTCACCCATCCAAGTACTAACCGCGCCCAATGCTGCTTAACTTCAGTGATCGGACGAGAACTGGTGCTTTTCAGCGTGGTATGGTCGTTGACGATAATTTATAAATACTTTTTAGTTGCCACGATGTTACCCTTGTCAATGAATATGATGGAAGATTTTTGGGATAACCAGAAAGAGTGCAAGTTAAAGCTAACTTACATCTATAGTCTGTCACCTGTGCAAAACTAATCATCGGATAGTTCCGAGCGTGTTGCGCGTGAAGATTTCGATTTCGCAACCTCCGATCGAAGATAATTTGGAGGGAAAAAAACTGGCACCAAAAAGGAATGCCAACGGCACGCGGTGTTCCCAAGCGGTCACCCATCCAAGTACTAACCGCGCCCAATGCTGCTTAACTTCAGTGATCGGACGAGAACTGGTGCTTTTCAGCGTGGTATGGTCGTTGACGATAATTTATAAATACTTTTTAGTTGCCACGATGTTACCCTTGTCAATGAATATGATGGAAGATTTTTGGGATAACCAGAAAGAGTGCAAGTTAAAGCTAACTTACATCTATAGTCTGTCACCTGTGCAAAACTAATCATCGGATAGTTCCGAGCGTGCTGCGCGGGAAGTTTTCGATTTCGCAACCTCCGATCGAAGATAATTTGGAGGGAAAAAAACTGGCACCAAAAAGGAATGCCAACGGCACGCGGTGTTCCCAAGCGGTCACCCATCCAAGTACTAACCGCGCCCAATGCTGCTTAACTTCAGTGATCGGACGAGAACTGGTGCTTTTCAGCGTGGTATGGTCGTTGACGATAATTTATAAATACTTTTTAGTTGCCACGATGTTACCCTTGTCAATGAATATGATGGAAGATTTTTGGGATAACCAGAAAGAGTGCAAGTTAAAGCTAACTTACATCTATAGTCTGTCACCTGTGCAAAACTAATCATCGGATAGTTCCGAGCGTGCTGCGCGGGAAGTTTTCGATTTCGCAACCTCCGATCGAAGATAATTTGGAGGGAAAAAAACTGGCACCAAAAAGGAATGCCAACGGCACGCGGTGTTCCCAAGCGGTCACCCATCCAAGTACTAACCGCGCCCAATGCTGCTTAACTTCAGTGATCGGACGAGAACTGGTGCTTTTCAGCGTGGTATGGTCGTTGACGATAATTTATAAATACTTTTTAGTTGCCACGATGTTACCCTTGTCAATGAATATGATGGAAGATTTTTGGGATAACCAGAAAGAGTGCAAGTTAAAGCTATCTTGCATCTATAGTCTCTCACCTGTGTAAAACTAATCATCGGATAGTTCCAAGCGGCAGTAAGTCCTAATCGAAAAACTCCGTTTACAACCTTGTAGTGAAATTAAGGTGAGAGTTCCGTCCCTGGGTAAAGGACTTAATTGCCCTGACCCGAAAAGTGAAGTCGAAGGTCTTCACGGACCATAGAATTTTAAGTATTTCCCACGCATGTATCCAGGGATTACTCATAGGCTGAAGCGTCTCTTTATATAGGGATCATAACGAGCACTTGAGGATCTCGAGTATTTGCACCCTTAAGGGCGTGGGAGAATTTGGACCGAGATTCGAATCTTTTCTGCTCTTTTATCAGTTACATTGATACGTTTTAGTGGGACACACCACAACCCGTTTCTTTTGACCAAAGGGTTGCAAATAGACGGCGTTAAATTAATTAATAATTGTCGTATAACATCATTGTCTTCTTTTACTCTCAAATTTAGCGTGTACGATTTATTTTCCAACCTTGAGAATTATCGCTTTATAATGTTTTTTTTACCTGACAATACTTCTTTGTCCTGCTAATAACGCCAATAACGTGTTCACAGGGATGAATTTATTTTAATGTGTAAGGTATCACTTGAAAAGTGCTATGGCTTTAAGAAAATGCATCAATATTGTTAAATTGAATGAAATTCTTTCACTTTATCATTTCCCTATATTTGCTTCTTTAGTACCAAGTCTCAAGCATTTCATGTATACTGGCAGAGAACTATGATGCGAGCTGAGAACTCAATGCCGAAACAGGCAGTTTATCGACGGGGCAGAGAGGCAAAGCACGTTGTTTCTTCGAAAGGGCAACACGTGTTTATCAAGACTCAAAACGACTGAGGATAGAAAGGAGCAAAAGACGATAATGTGTGGTCGTATAACTTGGTGAATATACTAACATATTTATTAAGAATATTTTTATGGTAACGTCAATATATGTAATTAATTGAAGAGTTTCTTTTGTGTTTACCAACATATGAATTTTAGTTATTTGGCTCCGGAAGATCTCAGCTGTTCCTGTAAATACAGGGACGTGACGGACAAGGATTCTGTGGTACCATGGGTGCCCCAAAAATTTCAGAGTGTTGAGTACGTTCCTTCTTACAATATGGGACCAAGAGATTCGTTAGTTTGCATTGTCGCAGGATCGCATTTCAATAATGAATCAGAAAGGGTACTGTGTCCCATGATGTGGGGGCTCATTCCACCCTGGCACAAGGTATAGCTTTCCTTGATGACCAGACAGATAACATCTGAATATTGGCTCCATTTTTAAAAATGTATAATTTTGATTACTTCCGTCAGGGGGAATACAAAAAGCATAATGCGTCGACTCATAATGCAAGGCTGGAAGGTTTGAATACTTCGAAACTATATGGAAAGCCACTGGCTCAAGGAAAACGATGCGTCGTGGTAGTAAACGGATTTTACGAATGGCAAACTGATAAGAAATCTGGTGTTAAACAAGCCTATTATATGTACAAAAAGACGTCTGATGATGTGATCACTGAGCCACAGATGTTGAACTTGGCTGGCTTGTTTGACAAATGGATCAGCGAAGAGGTGTTCATTTTTTCCAGTTTCTCAATGATATTTAATTATCGTATAATATTTGATAGAATTGTTATTAATTCTAGGGTCAGATAATTTATAGCTGTACAATTATCACTACAGCTGCCAACGACGTCCTGTCGTGGCTGCATCATCGTGCACCAGTTGTACTTCAAACGGAAAAGGATATTCAGGTAAACAAAGGCATTGGAAGATATTCTTTTAAAAAATGTTAACATCCAAAGCCAGAATACGACATAGGTTTTTCCAGGATTGGCTAAATTACAAAAACGTGTCGGGTGACGATGCTCTTGCGAAATTACACAGCACGAATTTATCAGCGACGGCCCTGCAGTGGCATCCAGTTGCTAGTACAGTCAATAACGTTAGAAACAAAGATAAGAGTTGCATCGAACGCGTAACGCTTAGGTATGTCACATGGCAAATAAAATACGATTTCATCAAAATCCATTAAAATTAAGTAAAATATTGAACAATCTTAGCAAGGCGAAAGAGAAAACATCGGGTGGCTTGATGTCAGCATGGTTGAAGACCGGATCAATGAAAACGAACAAGAGGAAGTCTACGGACGGTGAAGATTGTGAGGACTCGGATTCAAAACAACCAAAGTCCAAAGAACCCAGAACAAATTGAACGTATAAATCGTGTACATGGTTCACGTATTCACATTTTAGCTGATTCCAATCTCCCTCTACCTCTCTATATATATTTATATGTAATAAAATATAAAAATAATGTGAAGACTATTCTTCCGGCACTGAAAGCCTGATTTTAGTAGTTTTATCAGTTATGTTTGATGGGTGAAGTGTCAGAAATGTGTCAAACTCATATACTGTGTGGTGCATGTGCAGTGTATGATGATGTGAAGAGTTTGGGATTGTACAATTGTGAAATGTGTACGCGATTCTGCATCTTTTGACGCTCCGATGAACGTTTTTTTATAAATAAAAAGGGTTTCTGTCAATTAAGATTCAGATTGTTATTAAAATTTAAAAAAGAGTTTCAATTATCAAACATTTTAAAGTGGATAACGACGAAATTTAGAAAGTCAAAATTGATCGGCTATGTTCAGGGAGTTTCCTTTATCTTCTGGTAGTTTAAATGCCCCGCAGTTGGTAATAACGCCGCTAGAGGCGCTTCTCATTATTAAGTTGTCTACCCGTACATTCTTTTAGTGTCGGCGCACTGCGTGGAGTTGGCGACATTGACCATACGGCCACGATCCCAGTGAGGCCCGTGACTGTGCTTAGAGTGCACGGGTGATGCGCGTTTCGTTTTGGCTATCGGCTGCGTGCGAGAGGTGAGGAGCAACGTGCGCGATAAAGAAAGAGTGAGTGAGAAATAGTGTGTGCGTGTATTCGGACACAAAAAGCGCGAGACCGTTGGTTAAAATATTTGCTCCGCTACTTCTCCACTCTCTTCCGCTAGTCGTACGTGTTAAGTCGACAACGTGGATGGCGAACGTCGACGTCCACCGGCCAGTCGAGACCTGAGGTGTTGGCTCCCGTGAGTGCCAAGAGAACGAAGCACGCCCCGCGCGTCTCGTCCAACGTTCTACGCAAAATATACACTTTTTACCACGCCGGGTATACACTGATTCAATAAAAAGAAACGGGGCCCCTCTCTCGCTTCGTCTCAATGTCTCTCGGGAGTGCATAAGTGTGAATACGTGTGCGAGTGTGAAAGATAGTTAAGACGGAACAAAAAGAAAGAGAGAAGATAACCGAAGAGGAACTAAACGATCCGAGAAAGAAAGGATCTGTTAGAAAGAGAAAGAGAGCCAGACGTACGTATAGGACGTCCAACAAGGACGACAGCGACGACGACGACGACGACGACGAATTGTCCGAGACCGAGCGACCAGGATGATCAGCGAGACGCAAGAGCCCGCGGTCAGTAACGTGGAGACGGAATATTTGGAAATCGACTCTAAGGGTGCATGGGCCATTCTTTATCAGGTAAAATTTCAAAAAGAAATAATAAGAAGTCCCATCGTTTTTCCCCATTAAATCTCGTTCATACGGTTCACCAGTGAGCGTTTGCCAAATTGTGTGGCATTCGAGCTACACATACGGAGAAGCGATTTTAGCATTTCGTTCATTCCGACTAATGTCGTTGAAATACCACGTTCGTTTGTACGCACAGATTTCTCAGGAAATGCTCCACTGCTCCGAGGCGACGTCTGTGTCTCCCCCGTCTCTCCCTCGGCGTCCACTCACATTTTCGGAACACGTCGTTCCACTACCACTATATACTCCGTTCGTTATCCGCCTGTGTTGCATTATCCAGTTTCCTTTTTACATCGCGGACGAACGCTGGTTAAACGTAAAAAAAGGAAGAACGAATGAATTTTTGTTCTTCTTTTTTTTTATACATAACGTTTACACCGATTGTCATGCTTATGGGTTCGCATTTTCGAACGACAATGTTTTGTTCCGTTTAGTCCGTGTTACTCCCACGTACCCGAGCGTTGAGAGACAATAAAATAAAAATACGATCAATTCTCTTTGACGATTTTTCAAAGCTTCGAAAGTGCCGGAAGAGATCGTCGTCGTCTGGACGAAATCCTATTTACGATTCGCAATCCAATTTGTCGCGGTGCTAATTGGCGCCGACGCATTCTATGTTTTAGGTACATTATAGTAATATCAGTAGTATATCGATCATCTATCCCGTCTCCTATCTCTTATCGCGTAAAACTGCACGAGAAACGAATGTACGAGGCTATGCGAACTGCAAGCTCGTGTTTTTTTCAGTGGCATACATGCAATTTTTAGATATTCATGTAACGTTCGGACGATACATAAGTCGGCGAATATGCGCAGACAATGCGAGCGTTGAAATGCAAGTTAGCATTTTCCCATGTGCTTGTTTCCCACGTTACGTATAACGTCGATGCACGAAAATAGACGTTTTTTTAGGCTTGGCAATTGGACGCTTCCACGAGCAAATGATCTCAATGTATAACACTTTTCAAGAGCCAATGACCCTTTTAACCGCACTCGTTACACTATAATTCATCAATTTTTTATCTCTCGAGTTAATTTCTTGAAAATCGAGACTAATTCCTCTCGCATTTTGCATACACCGGTAAAAACGATTGTATCGTTATAAAATCTTATCGAATTGTTTCGTGTGCAATTTTATTGCCAAGGTCGAAACTTTCAAGCTACGGAACACATTGACACAGACTATATTTAGTAATGTGCAATTTGCTTTAACCGTCTGCTTGCGTGGGTGGTTGGGAGTCGCGTAATCAACGAATCTTTTGGCTCGCTGTTCCAGAAAACAGGATATTCCATATTTTTTCATTTTCTTCCTTTACTACTCCTACTTGTAAAATCTGGGACGTCATAGAAAAAATAAGAATTGAAACAATCATTAAAGAGTGAATTATGACTGACTCGATAAATTATATACAAGAGATATTTGTAAACGCAACTCTCGTCCTTTCAGCACATGCGCCACGAATACGGTGATGTCGATTACACGTGCAACGAATCCAAGAAACCACAAAACAGAAATTTAAATCGGTACAGAGATGTCGCGCCTTATGATCACACGAGGATCATTCTCAAGAAAGGACCCAGTGATTATATCAATGCAAATCTTGTACAGGTCAGAAATTGTCTATCGCAAACGTAAGATTATTAAATTTGTCAATCGAAAGTTTGTACAAAGAAATTTTAACGCTATGTATCGAATCGCAGATGGAAGAAGCTCATAGACAATATATCCTAACGCAAGGACCACTGCCGAACACAGCGGGACATTTTTGGCTAATGGTATGGGAACAAAATTGCAAAGCGGTTCTGATGTTGAACAAAGTCATCGAGAAGAATCAAGTTAAGTGTCATCAATACTGGCCACTCGAGGGTTCGTCCGATCACACGATGATGTTCCCCGACGTTGGCCTCAAAGTCGAATACATCGGTAAAACGGAATCCTCGGATTACACGACGAGAACGCTCAGGTGAGAAAATACTTAAGATCTCTTCGATGATAAAAATTGCCATTCGAGTTTCGCAGATTCAATTGTTCAGTCGCCTATGCACGTACGAGTCTCTCTATCTGATCATGCAAATAGAGCACCCTTATCTCACGACTCTAGGGGGCATTGAGAAATCTGACCTCTCTCGCTGAACTCTGTGGTTATTCAATTTATTGATTTCTTCGATTCGTCATCCGCGATATTATATATCAATCGCAATTGCACGGCATACGCGATAAAGCATATCGCTTCGGAAAAACTGCATATAGGATAGATTAATACACGAGGTCCTTCGATGCAAATTTTCAACCGTATGTTACGCGATTTTCATCTTAATCGTTTTACTTTTTTCGATTAAGATTGACGGATGTGGAGAGCAAAGAAAGCCGAAATATTTTTCATTTTCACTACACAACATGGCCGGATTTCGGTGTACCACAGAGCCCCACGGCATTTTTACGATTTCTCGTTGACGTTAGACAGTCCGGTGTTTTGGATCAAAACGTCGGACCACCTGTTGTTCATTGTTCAGCCGGTATTGGACGATCTGGGACGTTTTGTTTGGTTGACACGTGCCTCGTACTCGTAAGTACATTCTTATCCTCGAATATACGTTTTACTTTAATTTTATATATTTTTATCGTCGTTTTACGAATATATTATAAAAAAAATTTCCCCTAGTAATTATTGGCCGAATCGTAAATTACGAAATTTATCTATACAAAAATTGTTCGTATTTTCAATTTTCATTCAATCATGGAAATATTCATTCATATTCGCGTGTAATTCACGTTTATCTTAGATCGAGGAAAATGGATTGAATTCCGTAAACGTACGCGATGTGCTTTTGACGATGAGACGCTTTCGCATGGGTCTCATTCAAACGCCGGATCAACTGCGTTTCTCGTACGCTGCCATAATCGAGGGGGCGAAGCAGCTTCCGTCCAACAACGTGGTAACTAATACCAATTCACAGTAGCACATTGCTATTAGCTACATCTTTTTTTCTATCTTCCTGCAAACATTGCGCCTTGTACAAATCTCTCGAAATCAATTCATCGACGAAACATCGTCGACAGTCGTATTGTTAGATTCCGTTCCGCGTATCGCGTCGCGATGGTCTCAATTGGTATTACGAAATCTTGAAGATTGAAGATATTTAGTTTTTTTTTGTTTTGTTCGCTCTTCCTCCCTATCTCTATCTTTGCGCGTGTCTCTAATAGCATTGTACTGCTGTGACTCGACATAAGATTGGAATATTTTGTTTTTAACCGTTTCCCATTTGCGAAACGCGTATTTTCAGAATGTGGACAATAACGACATCGTAGTGACGAATCACTATGACGTTGTGAACAACGTGAGTAATTCGTCCTTGGAGGAGGATGACGAGCCTCCGCCTCTTCCGCCACCCAGAGGGGAATCTCTCACGCGCAGTTTAATATCCGATTTGACGCCCAGTCCGACCGAAAATAGTAACGCAGCTTTTTTTTCGACAAGTTTCTCGACTCTTCGAATTAAATAAATATACGTTTTAATTAATTTATCATTCATTGTGTTGCAGATGAGGAAGGAGGTCCACCTGACAAACCATTGCCGCGTGAACCACCGACAAACACAGAACCGAGCACGAGTCCGCCACCCTCGAACTCGCACTCGATTCCCAATAATTTGCACGAGCACGGTGTCGACAGTGTCGCGATGCCGAGTGAATCGTCGGGTGACGGTGACAATTCTTTCCAGACGATCAGTCCACCGTCCAGTCCAGACGCGTGAGTACCATTTCTCACATATTCGCTCGATCATCTTTATTCTCGTATATACCGATTTATCGAGAAACAATCGATAACGTAATATTCCATTGCGATTAATTGCAGAAAGAGCGAGTTGCGTCATCGCCATCAGGAGAAAAAGGACCGCCTTGCTGCTCAGGTGCGCGAGATGAAAAGACGACAGAAGCAGTCGGAAGAGTGGCAGAAGCTCAAGAGGTCATTATTCAAGCCCGTTACAATAGGAATAGGTACCGCGATTATCGGTGGAGGTGTTATTGCGCTCTGCGGGTATCTCTACATGCGCGGCTAAGTGACGAGAACGCGACGACGGCACACGAACGAATTTCACATTGCTCGCAGTTACTTCCCCTCCAAAACCCCCCTCGAAACAAACAAACATTAATATAAGAAAGAAAGAGAGAAGGAAGAAAACACACCAATCGTTCGTTATACGACGATAGCAAAGCAGAGAAGAAGAAAAAAAGAATTTTGGTAGTAAGAATTTTGAAAATGCTAGACGAATCTGTAGCGTGGCTAGAATGTGAGAGAAAGAAGGATACAAACTCTCAAGAGGGTGGGGGGAGGGGGCGAACGAAAAGAACTAGCGACAGCAGAGAAAAAGAGAGTGAAGGGAAACTTCGTATTTGTATTTTTATATTGTGATTCCCACCCCTCCTTGAGACGAATGTCGGTAGGATGCTGAAAGAGCTTTTTCATTTCTTTTGAAACGATATTCCGATTGGGTTTAGTGTTGAGGATGGAGAAGACGCGATCGCGATTGAGACTATTTTTTTTTGTTATCGAAAAATTCACGAGTGAGAGTATTGCCGAACGAGCGTAGAATTCGGATTAATTCTTGAAAGAAACAACAATGAGTCAATAATATTGGCGATATTCTCCGGCCGATCCGACGCGATCGCGTGTAAAGGATTGCAAAGGAAAAGCAACGGGAGCGATTTTACTCGAATTAAAATATGACCACCGGCAAACAGGGCGGGAAAGTAGATGGGAAAAGGAAATTTGCGCGTTTTCTTTTCGCGATGAAAAAAGAACGGACATTCGAAGTAAATTAGAATTACGAATACTGATGTTCAGGGTATCAAAAGCATTGAGTTAGAAACTAGAGCGAAAAAAATTACGTGATTACATTAGCAAGTTTATCGATTGCGTATAGGCGTGACGGGCCTAAAGAAACCGATTAAGCCACAGCGTACGAAGAAAAACGATTTTTTTTTATCTCGACAAGATTTGAGAAATTAGCGCGCAGAGTAGTTGCCGGAAGATTGAAAGGCCGCGTTGGTTTTCAAAACGCTTCGGAAACAAATTCGGTTGTTCGATTTTTGATTTTAGCATTATCGCGATTATCGCGGACGACGCGATAACACGACCGAGAGTCGCTATAAACGATCGGAACCTTCTCGCACGATGAAACGAACACATTCCTGACAAACGCCGAAACGAGCGATGCACCGAAAGAAATTCCACTTGGCCCCTTGATAGATATTATAATTTTCTTCTTCTTCGTCCCATCGAAAGATTGCACACATTCGTTTGTACAATAAAACAAATTTATAAATTTCCGACCGGATAAACACGGAGGACGAGAAGGAACCGAAGAAAAAAAATAGTCTCGCGTTATCTCAGTCCCGCAGCACGTATACACTTACCCGGCCAACCGTTAGAAAGACTGAGTATGATAAAACAATACAAAAAAACGGTTTTACGAGTAGAGGGAGGGTTTTTTAAGGTAAAGAAAACAATAACTTTACGCGTATGGGAGAGGAAAGGATAGGAAATCTGGCGATATGTATTGTTCAAGTCCAGTTTCTCATTATAAACACGTATTGAGTATACATATTAGTGGACGACGAGAGTCAGATACTTCTTTCACATTTGGGTTCAAAATGCAGTCGTCCCGAGTCGATTATGCAAGCCCTATTATATACAAGATCGATATATAGAAGTTGTACATGTGAAATACATGTTGCTTATAAAATATTTCGTTTCATGTACATTTTTCTATGCGAATTGTCGTATATTTTACTAATTGAAGTATCCGTATTGTTGACACGTTACGACGAGCATTTTTTACTGAAGATTTTTCACCGATACTGTCCAGAACAGATGATCTACTAGAGATACGTAATTTTTTATCGTCATTGTGATTTTTTGAAATATTTAACTCTGACGTCGATATCATGATTGAATAGAATGGAATCGTATTCGGAATCGATGAGCTTTTAATTGCCGATACGATTCTGTATTCCTCTTAAAACGTTATTCGAAACTACACATTTTTAATAATGATCGTTAATTATCATCGTTATCGTTGAATAAAAATACCGAAGTATCTGACACTCTTGATTCACAAACCGGTAGGTCATTCCCGACACGAGTATTCATTCATAATAGTCTGTGAAAGAGATGTTTCTTATTCGCGCAATTGTGAGAGAGAGAGTAAGCGGTTTAACGATATAATACGAGGAATATAGAGCAACGCGCTCGTCTTCTTCGCAATCAGAATAGAGACGAGGGATGAGAGAGAGAGAGAGAGAGAGAGAAAAGAGGTGAACAAAAATCTGAACAAGCCATATATTTGGGAATCGTGAGGAAATCTTTCTACGAAACAAAAATTCTCCCGTACAATTTTGTCAGGAGTTTCAAGAAGACACGGTGCTAATGAAAAAGTTCCAAGACAGAGGAAAAAAAAGAAAAACCGTATAATGCGCGAGCGCGTGTACGTATGCACGACTAAAGGAGCGAGTGAAAGAGTCGAGAGTGTGAGAAATAACGAGTGCATGAACACTCAAGACCTCAATGAAGATTAAAAAGAACAATAAGATGAGAGGGAAAGAAAATCGCAAACGAGAGATGGTCGGAAGGAAATGAGTAAAAAGAAAATTACGCGAATGAAGAGAAGCGAGCGAGAGAAAGAGTTTGAACTACGGTCGATGCTATATTTCCTTTGTACTCTGCGGTCCACGGTATAATAATTAATATACTACACCTTTTAATACAAATGTTAATTAACTTGCCGCAATGAAACATAGCAAAGTGCCTACGCGTACAAAACAAAAACCAAGTGAGACGATACCAGAAAAAAAAAGAAAAAAATCGAAAGAAAAACAAAGTACCGAAACCTTGAAACTACTTATACTTCTGAACCGAAGAGAGCATTTTATTGCCGTCGGACAGCGAAAATTCATTATTCTTTCTTTTTTGTTTTTTTTTGTTAACGATCGACAATATTTAATAAATAATTACGGAGGTGAATATTATCTTGTACGAATAATAGTCAAAAGAGGGGAAAAAATAACAGAGATGAATCCTCTTCTCTATCGATTAAATGATAACGAGCTCGCGACTCGAAATAATTATGGTATATATCTACGTAGGAAATGTACCCCCCCCCCCCCCCCCCCCCACCCACCCCGCCCCAGACGACTACCCCTTTCTCACCTATGATATATTTCACTGTAGGACGACAATTTGAATGAAGAAAATGAAAAAAAAAACATCCCGTAGTACCCAGCGTGATAGAAATCCGGAAGGAATAATATTAGTGCGAAAGTATGAGAGGGGAACGGTTGACGATGAAATACGTCGAATTTGTGTAACCCACGCAATATCTCTTTGTTTACAATAACTTGTGTAATTTTGCATTCGCCCACGTCGTCCAACTGGGCTGACCCCGCCCTAAAAACAAAAATCCTCTCTCAAGCCCCTCCAATTGTTGCCATTCACTAAGATTCATTCGTAATCGTTGTAGAAATATAAAATAAGTAATCGAGAAAGAAAAAGAAAAGACGAGTGCGAGAATAGAGAATGGAATGGCCGTAATTTTTGCACGTTAATAAAAAAAAAAGAAGAAAAAAAATGAAAAATCAACGCGATACCGAGAGAGATTGTATCATTATCGTGACCCTGTGCTTGGAATGTCTCTGTATACACTTTCATTTTTCTTTCGTAATATGACTCCTTTTGTTTTTGTTGTTTTGTTTAAACCGCTCTTACGAACGACATACTTTTTCGAGACCTGGGCCAAGGATCTTTCGTCTATCTACTCGTATATATAGATTATTTTCATCATTATTTTCTTCTCCCCCTCCGCCTGATTAACCTGGTTCTCTTGCCAGGGAAGATCGGTTGTATACATAAATTAGAAGGAAAAAAAAAAGAAAAGGGCTTAGAACGATTTCTTCTCGTCCGTTGATCACCGCGATGTGATAAATATAATAACGATGTAACATAAATTTATATTATATAATATGAAAAAAATTGATTGGATGTATATTCCCATCTTCCCTGTGCGAGATAAAAGAAAAGAAAAACGAGGCCAACGTTACAAAGATTCTTTTATTTTTTTTCGGTTTCGTTAAAAAACGTGACAACGAGCTTCAATTGATGATTTATTTCAGATCCAAAAGCGATACTACGGAACCGAGCGAAACCGAGGAAGCTGAATCTGCGATCTGAAATGGTAGACGAGAGAATGCATCTCGAAAAAATATGTCAATCTCGCATCCGCCCACTCGCAACGATAGAACAATGAAATGTCCTCGTTGGCTCGATTTGGCGATTGCAATTTCCTTTTTTTTTCTTCTTTTTTTGTTTGTCTTATTTCTGTTTCTTCAATCGCGAGCCGCAATCCAACGAGGCGATTATTTATTCGACAAATGAATCAATAAAACACTTTGTTTAATACCTTATGTAAAATCTATCAAATTTTTGATTTGATCTCGGGTGTTCTGTGTTCTGCGAAACGAATCAACGTCGATCACGCGTTATGAAAAACCTGATTGACTAATCGAATATTATACATAAAACACTGACCTTTTACGTTGCGGTTGTTCAATTATCGGGATAATCGTCGTTGGATATCTACAAAAATGTTGGTTTTCTACGCTTCCGAAGGACGGGTAAGTAATAAAAATATAAATTGACGAATATTGAATAGAGACTTTTCGACACTAAAATTTGTTTATAAAAGGAAGAAAAAAAATTTGCCCTTTCGCAGCTGTCTTCAAGATGAAACTGCACGATCGATGACAGTTGTTTGTGGAAGATGTCATCGCGTGTCGGAATATTGCCCAAATGACAATTTCCAGAAGTAATAAAATCGCAAATAAGAATCGTTCGCTCGATGCGTCTTTTTACATTATCTTATTGCCGTATTATCAACGGAGTGACAAGCTCGCTGGGTTATGGTGATTCCTCGGGTCTGGACGTTCCTCTGGATTCTCGGTTTCCTCTTCGTTCTTCCTCAACTCGTCGAAACCAAGAAACACCGAGCTGTTCACTCGCATCATCGTCATCGTCATCATCAAAAACATCCTAAGATTCATCATCATCATCATCCGTCATCTGTCCCAAGTCTTTCAGGAGGAAGAAACAGAAGATCCGAATTTCCGGCCGATTCTGTCGACAGGACGAAATTGGTCGTTTTTATTCCATGGTCACTGAACGAGACATCGACTATAATTTCTACGACTCGTCGTTTTTTCAATAACGAAAATATCGAGCCAGAATCAACGGCCATGAAGGATTCAATCATCTGTCTCAATTTTCACAACTGTACCACTAATTCTAATCGCGTGTTCAACATTTCATCTAGAAATGAGAGTCCCGTTGAAAGTGGAAAAATATCTTCCGTTGCGATGGAGAATACGACTTTTAATATTAATGTTAAAACCACAACTAAATCCGATCTACATCCTAGTCAGATTCTGAACATCTCAAGCGATGCTTCCAGTCAACAGGAAGATACGACGTTACTTAGCACACAGGCCATGAACGTGTCAACTTTGTCAATATATGCTTCTTCGACTTTGCAAGGTACAATTGACAATGAAAATATTATTCATCAAGAGCATTCGAGTATTACGACAGGTAATCGTCCGGGACTCGTGAACTATCTCCAGAAATTATTTGGCTCTACAGAACAGGGAAAGAACGTGATCGACATTGAGACTCCGGTTGAACAGATGATTCGCAAAAAAAGAGGTTTGATGGAAAACGAGAAACCAAAGAACAAATCTCTGTTAAATTTCAATGGACCAGCGATATTGAACGATCCCGAACAGATAGAAGAAGTTCTTCATAAACGGTTTAAGCGTGATTGTCAATCGGATTGCGATAAAGATCAGTCGATACTGTCATCAAGAGAATCTACTTATCTTCGAGACTTGGAGGATTCTTTTGCTCCAAGTGCTTTGGAGATTCAGGCTCAAAGATTACAAGACGACATTTCGAGCAAAGCGAGATCGAAACGAGAAGTTACAAATGATCGAGTTGAAATGGACTATGAAGTAGCTAAAGGGAGCGAAGAGGGTATCGCCATCGCAGATGTTTCAATGGAGAATCAAAAATCTTTACCGATTACGATTCTCAAGGATGAGGGATCTACTTCGAAAGACGATTTGAAAGATGTTGAGAAATCGACAATTAATCCATCCGGTTTAAATTCATTTTCTAATACATTTGCATCGACCATTTCCTACCTGAGGGATGACAATTCAATTTCAAGAAACGGACTGGATGACGTATATCCGGATATCATTGAGGATTCCGAGCATCCGTCTCGACTAGTACAGCTGATAAGGACTAAGAGATTCGGGGATGCTTTTGTAAATCCAGAAGCTCCCGACGCTTCATATGCAAACGATGCTGATATCAGCAGAACGGCGGATGAACCGTATGC
This sequence comes from Netelia inedita, assembly GCA_964017225.1. Lineage (NCBI taxonomy): Eukaryota > Metazoa > Arthropoda > Insecta > Hymenoptera > Ichneumonidae > Netelia > Netelia inedita. Next base: position 29,327,170 of record OZ024924.1, read on the forward strand.
GGAAGACAACAGATTCATTGATTCGGTTCTCTCTAAAGTGGATTACGGAACTATGGACGAATATGCGAGAAGCGATAACGGGCTGCCATTCAAGAGTGAAATCGATGCTGAAAATCAACCGGAAGAGACAGCCAGAGACAAAAGGCAGTCTGCCTTTGAGCAAGGAGATAGAAAAAAGCCTGGTCGTAAAGGGCACGGTAATCGTAAACACAGAAAAAAGCATAGAGGCAAAAAAAAGAAAAAGAAGAAGCATCGAACCAAGTCCAAAAATTCAAAAACGAAAAGAGCAAGCTACGATGACATTAGAAGTAATTTTTATGAAATGGAAGAACCGGATGTTATATCGCCTCACGACGGAAGACGTCGACGTGATTACGAAGACGAGAATGTAGATAACTATCGTTTCGAGACACGAAGAAACCTTCGAGAGCCTGAAGATTTTTCAGGTTTTTCCGCTGGCAATTATGAGACAGCGGAGGCGAAAGCTCGCGCGAAACGGGACGCTGTTCAGGAACTTAAGTACTACGAAAACGTTCGTGAAACTAACGGTGAACAGAATCTTACCTCGCAAAATTTACTCGATCGAAAAGCAGTTGGACCAATTGGAGATATCAAGCAGCTGGCTCGGGAGCTTCTTGACAAAGTATCTTCGTAATACCCGAATTTGCTTTGACGGGGGTTCCTTCGAATTATAAAATCGCTTGTTTGGTTGCATATCGCGAGGCGAATGAACTGCGAGGCTGTATGAACGAGGGTACTGGTGATGGTCGTACGAAAGAATCTCGAGTGTCTGAGACGTTGTCCAGCACGAGGATGGTCGTTCGAAGTACCGAAGCACCTTCGAAGACTGAGCAAAGGACGAGTCTTATAAGTGTCCACAAATCGACGCCAAAGGCATTTAAAGTTTCGGTGAGATTTTAATCTTCGTCTCGACGCTTTTAAATGTGGTTGATCTATCCACACGGAGAATATTCTTTTGATTGACGCGAGAAATAAACGCGTTACATTCGAGTAATAGATTGCACACGAATTAGGCACGTAAATTTCGAGGAAAGATTTAATGAGACTCGTTTTCCTGTATTGATTTATTAGAGGCGTCGGGAACTTTGTCTCAAGGCACCCGGTTCATCTAACAGCAAGTCATCTCGAACCGGTTCGAGTAAAAATCTTGGCGAACGCTCGTGTGGGAAAAAAGTGCGTCGAAAGAGGAAATCTCATCGAAAATGGGATCGATGGACAGATTGGAGTAGTTGCAGTGTTACGTGCGGTCGAGGTAGACAGATTCGTTGGCGACACTGTATACGCAATTGTTCGACGGCGGAAACGGAAATGGAAGAAAAAGCGTGTCAACTTCCGGCTTGCGCACCAGGCAAATTTCTCGGCATATTTAGTTAAATAAAACCCCCCCAAAAAAAAACAAAAAACGCAAATGATAACAAATGACTTCAAGTTCATTTCTTCCTTTCCTTCGTCTCCTTTAGCAAATACATAATGTATCATACACAATAGTATCTCAAACAATCATTTCGCTTTGTTGGCGCTTATATTCACAATTAACGAGTGCTGATAGAAAAAAAAACAAAGAAAATTAATGGAGAGCATGTTGCGCGCATCAATTTGCGACGCGTTCTTTTCTTTTAATAACAACCTTACACATGTTCGATTAGAGATCGTCGATTATAATTCGATTGAAAACAATTCTTAGGGTGACTTGGGTAAAACATATTTTCACCTCGGACTTGCCTACAACGGATATAATAATGATTCGTTTGTTACGAATTTATACACTCCTCCAAAAATTCCTTCTCTCGATGTTGTCTCGTATCGTATTGGTTTTTTTTGTTTGCCTTAGTCTCGTATTGTACAATATAATTAATATTAATAGTGTTATCATTAGCGTAAATATAGGTATTCAATATACAGGTAGGCAGAGGTTTGGACGTTCCATTTCTTGTTCGTTAAATGTTTTGGAACGCGCGTTGATGACGTGTTGCGCTTCGTTACATTCATTCCTCGCTACTTAATGACTGCTTAAACATTAACGTTACAAAAATTGGCGTAGTAAAAGTCGACTATACGGACGACACGCGTGGGGACGACTCGTTTCGCAAAGCTTGAGAAAAAATAAAAATAAAAAGAAACGAAGAAATGCATCGCGCCGACGCGGGGGCGGGGGGCTGTGCGAGATATTTGATTACGATATTGAGCTTCGATAACGTCGCTGAAATCGAACGAAGTTGTTCATTTATTTTATTTATTTCGTTTCGCGGTTTTATATTCTGTTGGTGAACGTTATGTCGGAGAACGAGGGAGTAGGTGCGTATTTTTTTTTGTATTTTGTACATCGAATGTTATTAAGGCGTCCCTCCTCTTTAATATCACGAAATTTCGTTTTTTTATTTTCTTGAACTATCACGAGACGCGAATATTCGATCGAGCAATTATTCAAACAAAGAATAAAAAAAAAAGAAAAAGAAACCCGAAAGATATGAAACTCATGCGTGGTACAAAGCCGGTGCAATATTTATGCCGAGGGAAGTTTTCTCTTTTCTTTATTCTACACAGCCGATTGTTAGCGTACGTCGGGATCGGTCCCATACACGTAAAACTTTCGCGATTCGAAAGGACCGCGCGCTCCTTTTAGATCGTCTTCTTATCACGGGGGAGGGGAGGGTAGATGCGTCGAAAAGCGGGAAAGTCCGCCGACGAGAAAAAAATCTTCGACGATTAATTCGTAATCGAAGAGTGTGCTATTCTGTTCATCGTCAATAAAAGTTTCTTAACATTTTCTTTAGGCAGTATAAAATCGCGTATAATCCTTCATTCTTGCTTCGTTGGACTGGACTTGCCGAGTAGAACGATTAAAAAAAAATCAAAATGAGCTTGAGCTTATTATTCCTTACCTAGTTCTTTCGGTGTCGATGCATCGAGAAGCCATTCATTCGCCATTCTTTATGTTCTACGTGTGTCTAAGTCTTTTTTTTTCGTTCGATATACACAAGCTGCATTCACTCACAGACGCAGAATTTGTGGATCTCTTTGCCGCCCCCCCCCCCCCCCCTTCACCTCTCTCGCTACCGCACTTGTGCTTCGCGTAAGAATTTTACATCGCCGCATCGAAGCCACGAGACAACGAGAGAAGACGAAAAAATAAACGAAAATTATCTAGGCTCGTTGTCTGTTCGTCTTGTCGATTACCAGGAAAATTTTGGCTCGACTGCAGGCACTTTCCACTCGGAGCCCTGAGGATAATATTTTCCACCTACGCCACCGGCGACTATCCGAACGTCACGATCCGTATCGGTCCTCATCTGTATCAACTTCTGATTAACTTCTTCCGCTTGATCGACTCCTAGATAGTCTGTAATTAAATACGAACGTAAGGTTACACATGAGTTACATCATTGTGTCATTGTTCTCCGTCGAAATGGAAATGTATATCGTATTAAAAAAAAAAAAAATCATAAACGTAGAACCGTGTACTAACCGAGAATGTTAATCACGTGTCGAGAGAGGGCTGTGACTACGGCGAGCCTCACATTAGGCACGATGTCCGACGATAGACTCAGCAAGCACGGCAATAGGTGAGTACCAAATATCTCAGGACTGACTGCTTCGTTGCTAATAAGCGACGAGCATAACAGAGCGAGAGTTTGACGACTCGTCCATTTGCTCGGCTCCGAAGTCAACAAATACGTGAGGTCTGCAATAATGCTGGTAACAAGACGCTCGTTGGCCGATAGATAAGATATTATTTGGGTCATCTGTAAATATTTGGTAAAAGTTAAATACGTTTTATCGAACGATATGAAAAGTGATATGAGAAAAATATATATTTTTGTTTGGTGAAGTAAACGTAAAGGCTTACCAGTGCGATGGCCGTGTGTCGGACAGCAGCAACTTTATCGATGAGCAAAGGAAAAGCGAGGGGTTCGGCTATGTGATCAGCGACATCGACCGGACTGAAAAGTGGTATAGCTTCGAGAAGTCGACTAGCGACTTCGTCACGAAAGCGCCAGTTTCCCTCGTTGTCCATCATAAGAAAAGCCTTGAGCCTCGGTAAAAATAGTCGTCTATCGGCTGGTCTGAGTACTTTGAAAAACGTCGTGAGATGTTTAAGCGCGCCGATTCTAACCTCGTCGAGATCTTTGATAAAACCGTCGTAAATGGGCAATAAATCTCGCGCCGCGAGATCCTCCCCGAGTATCACGGCGAGTTCGTGTATGCTCGATGCCATTGTTCTTCGTACCCTGTACTCACGTGCTTCGGCCAATTCCTCGTAAGCTTTCTTCAAGAGAGGCCAATTTTCGCGTCCGAGGGTGAGCGCAACAGCAGGAAAACTGAAGGCGCAATGACGCGGTATCTCGATACCAATGCCCATGGCGCACGGATCGGCCATCGAGACGAAAAAATCGACAAGCACGTGAGGCACTATGGTCTGTCCACTGGAGGCCGAAGCATCGATCGTCTTGGTGCTGGCGCTCGCGGTCGTACCGTGATCGCTATGATCGATGGAGGTACTGGCAATGTCGACCGTATCATTTAACGACGTATTTCCCATATTCGTCGAAGAATTGAAGTCAATCGCGCTATTGCTCGAAGTTTCCTCATTCGTTGTCTCTTTACTAGAAGGATTTTTTCCTCTCTTGAATTTGCGCCCTTCTTTACGGAGAAGACGGTTTATATCGCCCATTTGCTGCTCACACCTTTCCGTCTTGTCCGGTAAAGTTGCTCGCTCGGCTCTCGACTCGTCGAGTTCCGGATGATGTGTAGAAAATCGGTCACTAAACTCGGCATCACGATTTGACCAGGCTTCTTCCGCTTCGTTCTCTCCTCTCTCGTCTTTGTCCCGTTGTTCTTCGTTTTCCACACTCGTCTTGTCCGGTTCGATCGGATGACTCTCGCTCTGTCCCAACTCGCTCTGACTCCCCTCACTCGGCGATTTCGATGTTGACTCGATTATCGCGGCCTGCACGAGTTCCGAGTCCAGAGGCAAATTGGGCGGTATGTAATAATACCGGAATGGATTGAAGTCATCGTAATCGTTCTCTTTGTTTGTGTCGGTCCCTCGCGTATTTACACTGACGTCCTCTTCGTAAAAATTCACTATTTGACCGCCCGTTATGACGGCTTTGCAGACAGGCGGCTCGGCCGAACCGGCGAATGATAATCTGTACGGGATGAAACAAAAAAAAATTGTTGTATAACGAAGAAATTGGAAGCTTGAATCGAGGAATCACAAAATCTCACGTCCAGATAACGTAGGATATTTTTTCGAAGCAATGTCACGACTACCAAAAAGAAACCCTTCGGTCCGAGAAAATTAATAAAAGCGCTTTGACATTCGACCTTTTTTCTTTGTATTTTGAGGGGAAGAAAGTTTTTTCGCGAAATCGCAATCGTCGTATAGTGACAAAGACTTTTCTTCGAGTATGGAACGCGTCAAAAACGGCCGACTTGCACAAAGCCAAGTCTCGCACAAAAATGTACAACGTAAAATCGGAATAAACGAGTTTTTTTCCCTCCCTCGATCGAGCGAATGCGTAATATGTTTGTGCGGTAGGCACAAAGATCGTCACGATTCTAGCATCGAAGATCGTGAGTCGAAGGTGTAACACCCGGTGATATCGGTGTGATCTTTGTGAAAACACGGCCGCGATGTGTCGCATCGTGAAAATACAGCGTAAAAGTAAGTGTCGGCGCGGCGATCGGCCACAGACAAAGGTGAAGAGGGAAGAAAAGAAACCGGAGACGAGTGAGCCGGCAACGAAACGTTTTTTGATTATATATATATATATATAAACACAACAAGGTGAATGTCTCAAGCTTCGTCGGTGCATCAAGAATTTATCAGATTTAACGTTTTTTTTATATTCGATACACTGCGCGTTTTTTTCGTGATCGAAAAATCTTTTCATAGTCGACGAACGAACGTACTTCGAGTAGTACTCGGTCGATCTCCAATTATTCATGAATAATTTTCTCAATCAAGAACGTTTGTTAAAATGAAACTAAAAGACTGGAGACATTCATCCTGTTGATAATGTCAGCGTTAGAGCGAACATGATGCGAGGAAAATAAATTGATTAAATGAAGAAAAATCCATGCGCAATACATACACGTTATACCTGAGCTCGGTACCATGCTGATCTGTAAGTACGAGTTCCCCGTACTGATTGTACGAAAAACCGGTGAATTGCTTAGCGAAAGTCGATATAAAAGGTCCGAGAATCTGAAACGCCGATACTTTGACCCATTTTGAATCGTCGGTGAAAAAATTTGCCAACAACTCCGACAGGATTTCTCGACGATGTTGTAGCGAAACGCAACAAGCGAAAGATACTATCACTTCGACGCATGATTTTCTCACGGTCCATACGGCATCTTCGCACAGTGTGATGTACATTGGAAGCTTAAAAAAAAAAAAGATCTCAATTTATTTCAATGTACATTGTAAAATACGCCTTATGATTTAAAACAACTCACCAATTTTTTGTAAACGGTTTCCTTTCTCATGGCAGCGCTAAATTCGCCCAATCTTATGGCGCACAATTTTCTTACGAAGAAATTAGCATGCTTACACAGCGCCAAGTATCTGTTCAGGAAAAGCCTCTCGGCCGTCTCCTCGCCAAGAATTCGAGCAACTTTGCCCATACCCTGCGGAAGAATGAAAACAAAATTCTAGCATGTAATTACTGTTCTACGTTGAATTTAAATGCGATCGTATTATTTATACTATGAATATTATAAACGTGAAAATAAGATAAGATATAATTAGCATCGTACAAATGATCTGATCTTAACTCACATAATTGATCGGATGATATTATCGATCCGTACCGCTCATCAAAGCTGGCTGTGATATGAGTACAAAGTCACCACATCACAACCACTCTGACGGGAGGTACAGCCGATTTTTCCATTGGAAAAACTCGGAAATCTCTGAAATATACGCATGCTAAAAAAAGACTGCAATCTTAAGGTACGATAAATGTCTCTGTTTCGGATTTTTATTTTTATCTTTTATTTCGAAATAATACGTCGATAGAAAAACGAATAATTAACGAATTTCAGAATCTGAGCCATTTATCGCAACAGAGTTTTAACACAGCCAGGGTGTATCGGAAACCGAAAGAGGAATCTATGAGAGATATTAAAGTACAACTTAAATGCAATATCACAGAAAGTTCGAGATGTCCCCATCGTCTCGTTGACGGACCTCGTTAATTTAATGACTCTTCCTTTATTCTCATCGAACGATCGACTATCGATTCTTCGAAACATTGCAGACTCGTCGACCCGTTGCATAGGAAGGCCCGCATGTTGCACGTGAAGTCGATGAAAATTGTTTTTCTGATGCCGCGGCGCTCATCAAAGCTGGCTGTGATATGAACACAATAAAATCTGCATATGACAGCCACTCTGTGAGAGACGCAGTCACCACTTTCTTTTTCTCGCTCTCTCTCTCTCTCTCTCTCTCTCTTTCTCCCTTGTCCTCTTCGCTTTTCCCGCACCTTTTTCCATCGTATCAGGCCTTGATGCGAGATGTAAAAAACGGCGATCCAATTTGTCAAAAATGGCTGTGATATGAAATAGATAAAGCAACACGTCACAACCAATTTGACGATTGGATCGCGTTTTTGAATCCCTAAATACAAATGACGAATCTCGGCAAAAGTTGATATTCCTCGATATTCTTTAGCTCGAGCCGAATACAATCGAGAAAATATAAAATACAAAAATAAGAATAACGAAGAAACGGTTCGATCTTCCTTCTCGCGAGCGTTGATACATTCTACGAGCCGAGCTCATCAAAGTGGCTGTGATATGATACGCAAACATTTCACAACCAATTTGATGTATCGGACCGCGGAAAAATAAAACAGTGTCGTACGAATCCTCGATGCGTTGCCGATGTGTCGCAATTCACTTTTGTTTTCCTCTTCGACCCTCGTTTCCGCTTAACACCCTGGTCGACAATGGGCACAATTTTGCTCATCAAAGCTGGCTGTGATAGGCGATCTCTATGACAAACCAACTTTGATGGTAAAAGCATGCCCCCTTCTTTTAAACACTTCCATCTCTGTTTTTTGTTTTCATCCCCCTTTCTCATTTTCTTTCGTCTACGAATCCATGCACAGAGAAACATAATAAACCTACTGACATCCGTTGCATTATGTCACATCGAAGAATTTTGAGGATAGAATTATTTCTTTAACGATCGATGAAGTAGCTCAACGAACGCCACATGAAAGACAAGGTAGTGAGACGCAAATTGCGCAAGGACATCTCACTACCCATGTCTTTCACGCGGAATACGTTTTCATTCGTTCTCTATTCTCTTATTCCAAGAAACATTCTCGAAGATTTACTTATTCTTCGTTTAAATTTTATTCCGTGGTACAAATATTCTAGATGCCATGTAGCACGATATTTTGTGATTGGCAATATTCAATTTTCTCGTTTTATTATTTTGGGAATAAATTATTTATATCTTCTATTTACGAAATTATTGTAATGGGACTTACGTCAATTGCGAGGGTGAAAAGCTCCAGGCTGTCAGTCTGATAGCTCATCCTCAGAAGGGTAGGCGCAACAACGTACTGTGCCGAATCTTTGTCGAGAAGCCCACGGTCGATCAGAGCCAACAGTGCGGCGTGGGTCGACTGTCTCACCTTGAAGAAGCACGGAGAGTTAGAACGTTTTTTTTAAATTACAGAAGCTCTATTTGTTTTCGAGGTATTCCATCTCTAACTCGTTCGATCGATTCGAACAAAACCGTGGTAAAGTAAGGAATTAAAAAAATAATAATAGTAATATGAGTAAGTAAATTGTATTTAATTAATTCTTAAGATTAGTTGAGAATTTGTCTACGTGTTTTCGAACTCACTTGTTGATCGATGTCACGAAGAAACGTGTCAATGATTTGTATCAAATGACGAGGCAAAACATCACCGAGGCGATCGGGCGCCTCTTGGCAAATCATTGCAACGTGAGGTAATTGCTCAACCAGGTCGAGTCTTACAGCGGGATCTGAAAAAATAAAATGCGCAAAAACAATTAAGAAAAATCGGATCCATGGTATTTTCTTCGTTGGCGAATTATTCAAAGAGCCACGGACTTGGATCTCGAACAACGATAGTCAAGGGAGAACAAATTGATAAGAAATTAATTGTCCGATAAAATAATGTATAATTTATTGCGCTGAAAATATTTCGACCATTAGTCTAAAAACATTTTAAAAGTAGATGTTTTTCTATCGTTTAGAGGGGTTAAAAAGTTTTCAAATTTATCCACCGTAAAAGTCTTTTAATTTTTCACCATCATTGAACGTTATTTGCGCATGCTTCTGACGTTCTTAAGGACCAAGTGCTCGTCAGCCGATGGTCACAAAGGGAGAGCAGAGTTAGGGATGAGCAAACCACGAGAGAGGGTGAAATAGAAAGAAAAGTGAGAGAGAGAGAGAGAGAGAGAAGTATCTTGGTTTTGACCGTTTCACGATGACGATGAGGAAATGTGCACGGTTCTTATTCTTCCAGGTCTTCGAGGGTCGAAGAAGCATCGCTAAAGGAAGTGGGGGTAGGGTTAGCCAAGGACCTTTTCCTATTTCTGCCTGCGTTAAAGCAGGGATCATTTTTGGCCAAGAGAGAGTGAGAGAGAGATGAAGAGAGAAAGGTTCGAACTTCTGTGCCTACCTGAATGGAAAAGGGCGCCTCGAGCGATTAGTCAAGCTTGCACCCCCTCCCTTAGCCATATTGCCGAGAAACCGCGCGTGTTCTCAGCCCAAAGAGTGCAAAGGTAACGATCTCGAACGGAAAGAAAAGCTGCGCGCTCTATTCTAGGCCCGCTACGACGTTCCCATTGAGCAAAAGGCAAGAAGAAGGGCGTCGGTGAGAGCGCGCGTTGGCGGGAAAACTTTCGCGCTCGAATGCTCCTGGAATCCGATGGATGGGGGCGATTCATTTTCCCGCCACCCTCTTGATCGGATCATTAGGCGCTTGATCGAAGTGACCGTTCACTTCCGGTGAGCGAGTCAATAGCGAAGAAATAAATAAAGTTACACTAACGGCGAAATTGCCGCGAACGTTCAACGTCCGTTCGTTTCAACTTCTGCTCACCGACCGAACACGAAAAATATTAATGTCTCCGAATATGTCTCATTAATTTTCTTACCGCCTTCCAATTTCTCTCAATCCACGAATATTTTAAGGTGGTCCAAGGTATCCGTTCTCGATGCACGTTTTTTACTCCTTCCAGTCTTATCCTTCGTCGAACGGAAAGAAATTATTGCACCGCGAGGCACGTTTCTTATAACGAGATATTTTTTTTAATCGAATTATCGATGGAATTATTATCGATGATAATTTTGATCGCGAATTACGCATTATTATTTCCACTGTCATTTCTTACTTCGAATAATTGAAATAAAATTTTATTAAAGACAGAGAAGAGAAAGAGGGGGTAGTTGAGACGTAAAAATTTGTTAAACTCGCGTTGTTCGTAGGACGAACGCGTGGGTGCGACTGAGGAAGGGTCCCAAGCTGCGGGGCCACTACTCGTCCTGCACCTACGAGCGTGCCCCCGCGAGGAAGGAAAGAAGAGAGAAAGAGGGAGAGAGAAAGAGAGAGAGAGAGAGAGAGGGCCCCGTGCCCTCCCCACCACAGTCAACGTGACTACAGTCACGATGGTAAATCTCCCCACGTACCCTTGGCTAAAGCTGCTGTTCGGACACCCTCTGCCCTTTTTCTTTCCCTTTCCTCCCCCTCCTCATCGCTTTTCCGGGGGGGAATGGGGCACGAGAACAAATTCTCAAGGGGCGCGCACGGCCACCCTGCGTTATATCAATCCGGAAAGCGCACACGTGCCAAGCCGCGCGTGTTTCTCGATATATATATATTTTTTTTCATTTCTCTCCCTTTGCCTTACCAGCTTCGGTGTACAATACACGTTTTCCCGCGTAAGTCCGACTCGCTCGCTGTATAGCGAGATACGAAGCGTCTCGGCGCGTGCTTCTTCGATGCTTCCTACTCCTCTCTCTGTTGCCGCAAAGCGGAGAGAGATGGGGAACGGTCGGGACCAATTTTAAGAAAACTTCTTCCTCGGTAAAATTTTGGAAAAACGAGAATCGAATTGCAATTATTATCATTTAACATTTTCCTCGGGTAAAACAAAACGTGATATTTTTATTAATAGTAATATAATTATTTATCTATCCGAAGATTCAAAATATTTATCGAACACGCGAACCTTTTGTAAAACGAGGTTTTCATAAGGAAATTTGTTTCCAATTTTTGAGATGAGATAAATTTTTTGAAAATGTATTCGGCGTGTAACAAGATACGATTAAAATTCGTATACGGCTCGTTGACTCTTGTAACACAATTTGTGGCCAACGGAAAAATAATTCTAATGCATAACGATGGGCTTTTGTGCCCGACGGTGCAATAAAAGGGACGCGACAATATTAGCTCCGGCATGGACCATTTGAGGCTGCCCCGATGCCCCAAAAATTCTTCGAAGTTTACGGGGGTTGCTTGTGTTGGATCGTAGTATATATATAGCGCATATATAGCTGTGATAGATCTATAGCCACGGGTGTTCGTGAGTCGCATGTGTGTCTACTCGTTATATATATATATATAACCCGGTGATCTCGTGCCTGCTGCTCTTTTCGAGACTGTATGCGGCTGCACAACCCCCAAACAGCCATCAGAAGTGGATAGCGGTAGAAAACCAGTGGCACGCAGCCTCCGGCCATCAATCACCGCGTCTTATCTTCCACTTCCTTCCTTCCTTCTCTCTTTTACTCCGGGTACGCACGCCACAACTGCTCCTGACGCCCCCTTTTTTCTTCCTCTCTCTTTCCCTCATCGTGACTCTCTCACACTTGTTCTCCCTTTCGTCTCCATTCTCGAGAAGCGTCACGATTCTCCTTCATGATGCGTCTTCTGCGCTTCGAGGACGCGCTAAAAATAATTTACCCGCGGGGGCAAAGCGCGAAAGGGGCGCGAGTCAAGCGCAACACTCTCTCCGTCTCGTGTGTGCCACGCGCTTCTACGACGCTTTTCCTACTCGATGATTTTTTTTTTTCGTGTATACTCGACGCTTATTACTAAGAATTAGCGAAAACCAATTAAGCTGTTTTTCTCTCCGTTGTGGACAAACCGATCGAGTAAATACCGCGAACTACAAAGACCGAGGGTGCGATTGTTCCAAAAAGTAAACAAAAATACGAATCGATTTGGAAGATTTTGCAAAAATGACGAGAAAAACAGCGAACGATCGCTGTCGAGATGCGCGCGAAACTTTTTGATTCTTCGATAGATCGATGAATGGCGCGTCTCTCGCCTCGTCCGCGACCCTTCGCGTTGACCTAGGAGATTAATGTCCCCGGGAAATTGGAAAGATTTTTTGTAAAGAACGAAATTGGAATGTGACGAGGAGACGGAACAAAAAAAAAGTGTGTGTGTGTGTGAGCGAGAGAGAGAGACGGGAAACGCGAAATGGATCGATGAATGGATTCGGCGTCGAAGCGACACCTTTCCTCGCACGTGCTCGAACGGAAATGAAAGCACGTCCCGCTAATAAAGCAGACCTCGAATGTCCGAAAAAAAGAAAAACATCGACAGAATTTTTTCGGTGCAGTGTCGTATACGATAACATTTTCTTTCGTCTGTGAAAACGTCGTCGAAATTTCACGTTCATTGTTGTTCGAGACGGGATAAATAAGTGCCGATGGGAGAGGGAGAACGGACACAAGGTTGACGAACTCGTCCGCGAGATGGGGACATCGTCGAAAAGTGGAGTAAGAAAACGAGGGTGAAACGAGCAAGGCTCTCTTTCTCTCTGTCGAATCTTAATAGACAGATTTTCAACGAGAATATCTCTTGCGATAGTTCCAAAAATACGTACGAGCCCATCCACCCCCTCTTTCCCACCCTCTCTATATTCGATGTTAGGTATGTTACGTACAAAAGCGGGATGACTCTTTCGACGTGTGCCTCATTCTTCTTTTCGTGACGCTCTCCTCCTTGTGACTTTAGACCGCGCGTGTGCATCTTCTCGCTGCGTTTTTTTCCCCTCGGAAATTACGTCCGGCCTGCCTGGATATATATGCATTACCTCCCTCGCCTAAATTTATATATATATATATATATATATATATACACACACGTCTGTGTTATTAGAGGCACGTGTCACAAAAACTAGAGAGCTCCAGATTCAAGATGCATCCACGAGTTTGCCATATACGGCGAGAGACTTTTGAGGATCTTTATCCTAAAAATAGAACTCTCGCCCTTCGGTACATCCTGGTTGGGTTTACTTATTACGGAAACGGGGAGGAAGGGAACGGCTCGACGAAGACCGAGAGGGACGGAAAAAGTTTTGTTCGTAGGAGGAAAGATCGTAAAGTTTCTTTATATTTTACAATTTGTGCAAGGATTTCGAATTTATTGGGAAAGAATCGCGCTCGAATGAATAATAAATTATTCGAAAGTTTGGATAAATTATTATACGATAATTATTGATTTTTATCAAAATTAATTATTGTTATTTGATACGAATTAATATTGTTCGAGGGAACATTTTTTGTTCGAGTAAAATTGCGTTATCTCGCTGGGCGAGATCATTGCGGATGAATGAAAGTCAGGCGAGTGACAAAATGGCCGCCCGTGTTGCGTCAGCCTACTGACCATCTTTGCGTTCTCATCGAAGCTGAAATGTGATATTTTTCAGTCGCGTTTCAATTATTTCCCATCGACAAAAGCAAATTTATCGACATTAACGATTGTTTCTTTTTCCTCGATTTATGATTAACCATTTAATAATACGAAATAAATAAATAAGTAAATAAATAGTCGTGTTAAGAAAAAAATTCGAACTACAATTTTCCGAAGCGACCTTTTCCATCGTATTCACAAGCGACAAATATATTCAGCTGCTCTACACATTTCGTTCTCCTTCGTCCAGGAAACACGTCGACTTTTCCCCCCTCCCACGAAAAAAAGGGCTTTCCGTCCTCTTTTTCTTTCCACATTTTTCCTCGACTTCCGCTCGAACCCTCTGTAAGGATCGCTTCTTTTTCTCCCGTAAAAGAAGTGGCTATAGCGCGAGTTCTTCGGGTACGACTGGCGTCTCTATATTACGCTCAAAGTCATAGAAAAGCGAGTGAGAGAGAGAGAGGGAGAAAGAGATAGCGAAGAACGCGCGTGAGTGTGATAAGGCGTGAAGAAACGTAAAGAAAAAAGGGCATATATACGATGAATTTTTCTCCAGTGGTTTTTAGCCTCACTGAGTTTCTTCTTCCTGCACTCGGCATGGAAAAAAGTCGGACATAGTCCAACGAGGAAAGAGGGAAAACGCAGCGGGGTCGTATTGCCAGGGCTTTCGCGAAAAGCTCGAAGGTGGTGCATACACGCGATCTGTGAGATGGCGAGAGAGAGAGAGAAAGACAGAAGAAGCGCGATAAGGGTATACGCGCTAACGGTAAAGTGGAAAAGGGCGAAAAAAGAAAGGTATTTTCCCTACATTTTTCCTTTTAGTAGAAAAATGAAAATAAAAGAATGGGAAAGTGATAAAATCCGACCTCGTAGTTTCCATTTCTATAAAAGCACGCGCAGCATTTTACAACGTTTCGATCTTGTTTTTTTTTCTCAACTTTTACCGTATACAAGACGCGATACGATGGGTGGTGGTACGATGCGTGGCGAGAGAGGGAGAAAAAGAAAGAGGAAGACGAGGAAGGAAATTGAGATCGAGACAGAAGCAAGTCGGGCACGCGCCATGGGGGTCTCTAATTTCTATATATACATAAATACACGACTTGGGGGGATTCTGTGGTAGCGAGAGAACCGTAGGTGACTTCCGGTCGAGCACGTGTCCCACCGGAAGCGCGGTTCGATCTGTCGTCACCTATGTCGTTCACCCATCTTTCTCTACCCTCTTTCGTCTTCTCTCCCTCCCTATACACATGTCATATATACATGTGTATATATATATACAAAGACAACGAAGCATCTATACTAATACGCAATGCTCCTACGACGAAAGACAGAAGGGCAGAGAGTCGATGAATTCTCTTCCCGCCTCCACACTTCTCGATATAATCTCGTATAATTCTCGGTCGCTATTTTTAAACAAATATTCTTGACATCGCGAAGGGAGGCGACCCTCGCGGGGGATCGTATCGGATAAATCAAAATAAAAAGACAAACCAACTGTATGAAAATTATTATTTTACATAAATTTATAAACAAGAAATAAAATAAAAAACAATGGTAATTTCCGTCGTATAAAAACAACGTATTCGTTCAAAAAATCTTTCTTTCATGCTCGTTACCACGTTTCCTTGGGAGATACTGTCCGCGGTACCGAACTGATTCGCGCGGCCATTTTTTCGTTCGTCTCATTTTCTCCCGTGGCGTATAAGACACGAGGAGCGTGCAAAAAAAAGCCGAGCGCTATTTGAGAAATTCGCTCACGTACGAGAAACACGATACGTGAATTAAAAAAGAAGAAAAAAAATGAAGTAAAATCACTACTATACAGTCGTGCGTTGGTTCGAGAGAATGGCGCTCGACAGCAAAAAAGAAAAAGAAGAAAGAAATAAAGAAAGGAAAAACAGTGTGGTGCGAACAGGATTTGGCACAGTCTGAGCATTTCCAATCCTCTCAACACCGCGTTTCAATGACGATACCCACATATATATATACATATATATATGTAGCATTTAGAAAAAGGAAAAAAAAAAGATACGTGAGCAGAGAAAAAAAGCGGTATGCTTACGAGAAAACCACGAGAAGAACAAAAAAAAGAAAAACACGTCATGTAATTAACTTTCCAATCAACTAACAAAGTTACAAGCAGCGGCTGTACGCCGTATTTCTTTACAAGTATTGTGCGAAATCTGGAAAGTCCGGCTGTGCTGAATATATGGAAACTTTGCGAGGGCAGGTTTAGCGGGCGTTCAAGCGATATATGTCTATATATATATACGTGTACATGCATATATATACAAAACTGCACATGGAATTTCGTTAAACTCGACTCGCCATAGCCATACGACTCTTTATGCGGAATTCCTTGGAATTTTGCTTACTTTGTAGCGGTTGCGTGAGCAATTCTTCAGCAAAAACAAAAAGAAGATGGAGAATCGAGTGATGAGGAAAGGGGAATGGTAGGAAGAAGTGGAATGAGAAAAGCGTGCGATGGGAAGAATCGCGGACATATATCAGATATCGTTCATTAATGTTTATCATCATTGTTCTCAAACCATTAATGTTTTTTCTACGTTAGGTACGAGGTATTATTATTCACTCGATATTATAATCGTGTTCGTCCATTCATTCATCAAATATTACAATTACCTATCATATTTTTCGTCAATAATTCAATAAAATCACACAAGTACTCAATGACGAGTATTATTTCTAAATTTTTTCTATTTGAATACAATCTCTTCTTTTTGTTTATAATGTGGGTATTGCGTTAATGAGAACGAAATGTACTCGACGTTAACAAAACGTGTTAGATTAAAACAACGATTTTCTTAATGTTGTGTAATTGTATTTTCTCTCAGTAAACGAACGACTGCTATAGACTTGTATTACTACGTATACATATGTATAAGAGACTCATACATATATATAGTAGGCTCGTACTACATAGGTAGTCTAGTTCCTGAGAAAGAAAGCTCGGAATAAATCTCCAGCGGCTAGAGAAGTGTAATTAAAAAAGTTTTTATTCGATATCGCGCATTAGCCATATCCCTTCCGTTCTATCCATTCCCCGCAACCACCCTCTGTCCCCATTCTTACTATCGTTTCGATTCTTCGAAATCTTTATCCCCCTCCGACCTCCCTCTTTTTTTCTCGCAGCCCCTACTGACGTACGAGACTACCCGGCTGTAACAACATCCGACAGGAAATATCGCCCGGCGATCAAGAGGATTTTTACCTCCGGGTACTTGATCATCGGTTTCGACGATAAAGTCGTTGGGGTTGATCTTAAGGATCCTCGTTGTTGCAATTAAAGCGTTGAAATCCAAGAAAAATTTCTTAGCAATTATTTTACACGCGTTTAAGGTGTAAAAGGTTAAGGTGTAAAAGGGTATCGATTTGAATATTTGTTGAAAAGTATGAAATATCGTTTTAGAAGGTTAAAAATAAAAGACGCGTACCTGTGTCGTTGACGAGCTTTAGAACGGGTTGCATGACCTCGTCGACGTTGAGCTCCGTGCCCGATTCTACGGCACCACGAAAAACCTCCACGAGAATTCTCCCGACGAGTTGGCTGTAACAAAAAAAGAGAAATCTCATAAAAATCATGTTCCATTTCATAATTTATCAATAACGTATCAATTATGAAAATTCTGAATACAGTGTCACATTCTTCGTCGTAAGAAGCCCTCGCTGAGATTCAAGGGAAAAAAGAGAAAGATAAATGTAAAAAAAAAAACGTAAGATGGTGCCGCGCTCGCGCCCTCTGGCAGCTCTCTCGGGCAACTTCCTAAGATGAAGAAAAAAGAAAGAAGAAGAAAAAAAACGAAAGAAAAATCGAAGCAAAAGGAGAGAAGCGAGCCTCTGAAATAGATGCGTAGTAAGAGAGAAGGAGGGGGAGGACAGCGACGACCCTCGCCCACCCCCACTCCCACGACAGTCGCGCCCGCCACGCGACGCAAAGGGTGGGGAGTACGAGAGAAGTAGGAAGGGGCATAATGGTTCTCATTTTGATCGTGAGTGGGGGAAACATCCGGGTGGAGGCGCACACACGAGCCACCAGTCGCTCTCGGTTACATTGGCAAAGTGAAATTCATTTGGCACGAGGGGGAAAGAGTCGATCGAGTCGCGGCCCGATTGGCTCGACCCCCACCACCGGCAACCGGTGACGCGGGAGTGGGAGTACCAAGTTCGCTCGCGATTGGCTATCGCGAGCCGCGAGGCTGCCACGCCCATCCGCGCAAACATGGCCGCGAGAGCGCGCGTTTTCGTCTTCGCGATCCTCTTTTCTCCGCTTCCATACATGTTTCGGTTGGGGTTTCGGCGTGTTTCAGTCTGCCCGGTTCACGCCACTACTACTGCGTCCGATGCTCCGAGAGACTTATCCGAATAGGGGGAGTTTGTACGTGCGTATTGTAACCACGCGTTATCATTTCCGGGCCGAATTCGTTGCCCTTCGGTTCTCCCCTCGTACACACACACACACACGCACAGAAAAAAAAGGAAGAGAGTATCAGGAATCCAACCTATGCGTATACGTACCAGGGGGTAAAGATGGTAAATGCTCGAAAATCCGATCATCCCGCAACTTTTCTTCCCCCCTCTATCCCATATTTCGCTCGGACGGAAAATGCACCCTCGGCTCGTGACAAAAAATATGAATAGGGGTTGCTCTATCCCCCGATAGACACGTAGTATACACGCGTGTACCAAGAAGGCAGGCAACGAAAAGCGGAAGGAGAGAGACTATTGCACGAACGAGGAGCACATACGGTGACGGTGAACGAGATGGGGTCAAAGGGTCGTTGATTGCTACATTTTGTTTATTCTCCGACTACTGACCGACTTATGAATCCTCGTAATTAACCATGAGAAGGGTTATCTCGACTAGTTTCCCATGTAACCCCTTTGGGGCCATCGTCTTGTTTGTTCTCCCTAAATACTCTGTTGTCTCGCGTAAACACGTTGAAAAGAGCAAATGCGGTATTTTTTTCATTAAAAATGAGAAATACGAATAAAGGAAATATCGATTGAATTTACGAGGGCGAATTAATGCAACAAATGATACCGAAACAAACTGTAACACCGAATAATGTCGCAGAGTCGCGTTTCATTGTCCCAGAGTTTTCTGATAAGGGATACGCGGTTTAAACTTTTAATTAAATCAAGAAGAACAAATCCGTTAAAATTGACCTTTATAATCGCAAGGACGAATTCGTTCCATGTTTACCGAAGTGCAGAACTAATATTTTTATTAAAAATTCATTTTGAAGGGATGCAAAAAACGTAATTGACTCGAAAATATATGAGATCTATCGAATTAGGATTCAACCCTGTCAATCCCTGTATCTCTTGACCGAAGCGATTGATACCTCGAACGGCGAACGATGAACTGATTTATTGGGTGGTGTGGGACGAGTATGATGACAAGGGGTGAAGGTTTGTCGGTGCGTATGGCTCTAGATATTTGAGTATCCTATACATGCTTTAGAGTCTGACGAAGAGTTAATGCACCCGGAGAGAGAGAGAGAGAGAGAGAAAGAGAGACGACGACGACGATGACGACGATGGGAGCGAGAAGGAACAAGAGGGAGTCTGTATGTCGCGTATCCAGGTGTATACATACGAATATACATTGTACAACCACCCTCGCGAGAGACACACTGGCACACGATCGAACGTCACTCCCTCTGTAGAGTTGAGCGTCCTCGAGGAAACTCCGGTGTGCTCGAGTTTAATCGAGTTTCCGTGCGCATCAACCCCCTCTCGGTGGTCGCAAAACCCCGTCGTATGATGCACGGATATAATATACGCGTATACAGGTGATGGTAAGAGGACGTGTATATATATATATATATATGTATATACGCATGATGCACGTTCGTGGGATAGCCAAAGTGCAGCATGCATGCAGTTCTGGAGCCGATGCGGCAGCTCGAAGCGACTTCGATGATGACGAAACTCGACCATCGGCGCGCGTCCCTCTCAATGTCGATCGATTATTCGGAAAATTCGATCGCCCTGTACGAGAATTCTCGGCTCTCTCTCTCTCTCCCCGTTCTAGAGAGTACATGGTTCAGAATGCACTCAACACCGGCGTGGCGCGGAGTACATAACGATCTGCAGGGGTGGGATAACTTCGAGCATCGACGGTTGTCGACGCTGTCTATGAAATGCCGCAGGTTCGCCAACTATATATCTTCGGCAATGTTCTATAGAGATTCCAATTCGAATTTCAACCGTGGCAATTGAAAATAAACATATTTCTGCGATCGACTAATTATACCCCGGATCGACATATTATATCGTTTTAATATAGCGAAATTGAATTTTCTGAGTTTCATCAAATTTGAGATTCAAGAAATTTGTCACGATCGAAAAATCGTCGCGCCGCGAACAAAGGGGATGAAAAATCGTCGGAAGATCGGAGGACTTGCGATGATTTCATGGGGTGTGGGGAGAGTTTGGTTGGAAAAATTGCTCTCGTATCAAAGGGTGCGGCGCGCGCGAGGGTCTCGATGCAAACCGAAAGAGAAGCCGCCACCAGGTGCCCGCGGTCGAAGGGCAAAAAAAGTGCTCGCCGAGCGAACGAACGAGAGACGAAGAGGGGTGAATTGGGAAAAAAGCGAAAGAGCCACGAAGAAATGGTAGCAGCGAGTGAGATAGAGAGAGAGAGAGAGAGAGAAAGAGAGAAAGGCACAGAGTGAAAATCGGCTCGTGCGAGCGTTTCGTTTGTCTACGCATCTGTCATGTAGGGGTAGGCACGAAACCCATGGATCTCGTGTACGTACAGGAGAGAAAGAGAAAAAGTTGGAATAAACGGGGATCCATTAATCTGCCTTAATGCCGGCTCGCACGCCGCCATAAGGGGATGACATAACGTTGAAATAGCATTAACGCTACAAGCGTCGAATCAATGTTGGCAATATGCGTCAGTACAAAATCCCGTAACCCCAACCTATAATTATATAACGTAAAATTGAATCGATTTTCAATTACAATAGACGATCGATATTCTGTATTAGAATTTTCTAATTTTTTTTCTCAATATTTTCATATAAATAAAATATTGAAGAAAATCTCGATGAAAGTCGATCAATTTAATTGAACGATTAAAATTCTCGACCGAAAGCTCATTTACTTACGATGGATATAAATATTAGACGACATTTGACTCGATGTTAAATGCATCTCGGGTGAATATTGCACTCCATCAAGGCTTGCGAATTTCCGTATAAACACGACCTTGCGAATCTTCAGCTCCCAGACGTATTCTCGGAATACGGATGACTCTCTCTCTCTCTCTCTCTCGCTCTCTCGCTCTCCGTTCCAGAGAGTACCGCAAAAGCAATATATAGTCGAGACTATGGGGGTGGGCAGTGGCGATGTGCGAGGGTGGAGCAGGGTAGCATGCTAAACTTTCGCGTCTCAACCCTCTATATACATATATAACCACACATAGAACCTGAGAGAGGCAGAGAGAGAGAGAGAGAGAGAGAGAGAGAGAGCCGGCCGTCCCGAAACTATAAATCAATATGACCCCCGCGGGGGTGTGGGCCGTGTAGCCGCGCTCTGCGGGGTTGAAACGCGCCCCGTTTCGTCGTCCAAGTTCACGACGTTCTCAAGACGAAGATCCGAAAGAAAATTATACGTATAGAAAATAGGGATAAAAGCGAGAATATGCCGGAGGCGGACCGAAGAGGAATTATTGTGTGTCGAGGGGTGTGGGACAGGTGCGAAGAGGTTTCTTTCTAGGCTAAAAGATTTTTTTTTCTTTTTCCCTCCTTGGGATACCCGGTAGGTACCTACTATTGATAGAAGCAACGAGCACCGACTCGAAAACCTACGAGTAACCGGGGGTGGAAAACCCCAAACCCGTCAAATATACGTGCTAAGTAGACCGTGTTGCAAAATTGTCGACTTAAGCCGGATAATAAACGTCGAGAATCGGAAAATGGGTCGTAATTTGTTCTTAAAGGTGTGTATAACATCGCTGCTGTTTCTACCATTTAAAATGCTGCGAACTGACGAAACGGTATGGTCAGGGAAATAATCGCGACGATAGTTGCCTCGTCGGTAAATAAGGGCGGCAAATAAAACGAGAAGAGGGTGAAGACGGCCGAGGGCCCAATGGCGTAAAATAAAATAAGAGAATAGAAATCTAGAGAAAGAGGCGTGACGGACTTTGGTCGAGCTGATTATTGTATTAATAAATCGGTTGACACTTATGCCGAGGCGTTTTTGGCGAACCCTCGAGAAAATATAGAAAGTGACTATAATTCAACCGGGACCATAAACCAATTCGTTAATCCGAAGTGTGTGTGGAGACGCGGGCGTCCCAATGAGACTACGGGACTAATTTAGCTCGAGGTAATCTCGAGGGGTCGCGAAAAGAGTGCCACAAATAAGGGTGTACACCCGGTGTACGCCATTTTGATTTTTTTCTTCTTTCTCTCTCTCCCTCACTCTCGATGGGCTCTGTTGTTTCACGCGTCGGTTCTATATCCAGCACCTCGACGGTCTAATCGGATTTTCGAAACCCTCTGCCTTTCCCTTTTTCTCTTACCCATCCCTTATGGAAAATGGACACACGGATGGTCAAAGTGGCGCTCCGAAAGGCTCCTTTTCTTCCCGTTCCATTAGCTTTCCTCCCCATACTTTCGAGTCTCTTTATTTTTCGCGTCGCGATATCTTTGTCTCCGGTTTTCTTTCTATGGATCTCGCGAGAAAGGTCTGTCGGTCAGTGAATCCACGGTGGCACCTTGCACACCGTGAAAACTGACCCTTTGACCACCGTGAATATATATTTGTGAGAGCTGTCGCACGGCACCGTTAAGGGGATCGTAAAACCTGTCTGCCTCGAACGGTATGCCATAAATGAGGGAATATGAAAGAGAGAAAGACTATTTCAATGCAAGTTACGGTCGAGCGAACGAAACAAAAAAATTCTTGCTAAGTTGCATTGTGTGGAGGGGATTTCCCTCGTTTCGACCTTGGATCTTGAATTATCATATTTGATTTTTCAAAGTCAAATAATACTATTTTGTTAATTACGAAAAAAAGGCGCGATCGTACAATTTTGATCGCCAAAAATCGAATTTTAATTCAAATCAATTTTATTTTATTTTAATCGATATATCTTTAGTCCGGAAATCACAAAATTGCGGAAAACTAAAACATTTCACGCGTCATGAAATTCCAGAAATTTTGACAATCAAATTGTTGTTGTTTTCTTCTATGTGAAATTATTCTTTATAAACAATCCATAAAACGTTTTTTAATAGCGCGCATGTAAATTTCCACGAATGTAAAATGCGCACGATTCGATATAGAACGATACGCGTCTATTTCAAGTCCACGTGTACGAATTAATGCGCGTCTCATATACACGTGAATCAAAACGCGTGGAAATTTATGACGCGTGGCAGAGACGACGACGACGCCGTCTTTTCGCAGGATCGCGTCACGGGTAGTCGGGGTTCGTGGTTATTCCCGAGGAAAACAAGTCGTTGAATGCTTCGCTCGTAACTTTCACGGAACGATCTTCCAGGGGAAATTTTTCAACGGAACAAAACAGAAAAAAACCCGGCAAATTCCGAATAAAAAAAAAAAAAAAAAAAAAAAAACGTCAAGCGATATTAAAAACACGAATGTCCGTAGCAAAAACAACAAAACAATTATAATTACCAAGAATAAACAAGAATAAACGAAACTCATTCTCCGACTATAAAAACCTGCGCGAGATAAATTCGAATGTTTCTGTTTTTTTTTTTAAACCCCAAACGCAAAATAACTTTGAATAATTTTGATATTCAAAAGCGCGATGGCCACCTCTGACGTCGAACGATAATGATAATGATTATGACTCAACGTGCATGCCTCGCTATGCGCCTCTTTACTACTCTTCTTTATTGCCGCGCAATTCCTTCATCGAGAAACTGCGCCGTGGGCAATGTGTTATTGCTTGTGTCGTATATACAGCTATACAAAACATGCTGCTTCGTGTGGACGTTTCACGTTCGCGAACGAGACGAGAAAAGACGAACGAGACACGATGCCAGAGATGGACATGTATATATATATATATATATATATATATATATATATAAATTTATACATACATATATACATAAGCGTGGCTCGCGCGCGCGAGCGAGCGATCGTCCGTGGTAGCGAAAAGGGACCCGGAGTGCCCTGCGGACGAGAGATGCAAGAGCACGACGCCAAAAGAACGGGGAGGGGGGAGAGAGCGAAAAGGGAAGGAGAAGAGAGGACGACGCGAAGAAGGAATGTTGTGTTGTGCCGGGAAGGCGATTGCACCGGTGTGCAACGGGTGGGAGTGCGAGGAAGCAGGGGAATACGAAAAAAGAATGAAAAATGAGAGAAAAACAAAAGGAAAGAAACAGCGAAGAAGTCCGAGGAGGGAAGAAGCGAGAGTGAGCGAGAGAAAGAGAGAAAAGAGAACGAGGAAGAAGGAGAAGAAGGTGGAGGCGCGAGAGGGACGTCAAGAGGGGCGGAAGAGTCAATGCACCGCGGGGGAATGCAATGCTGCTGCTGCTGCTGCTGCTGCCGTTGCTGCTGCTGCCGCTGCTGCTGTTGCAGTTGCATGCTCTTGTGTGTGCGAAGGCTCGCTCTCGCTCGTCCGCCTCGGCCGATACACACGAAGGGGACTACGTCAAAATGCATTCTACCATGTAATATATATGTATATGTGTACGTGATCACTGATATAACGTGGGCCTGTGTATGCGTCTATGTGTGTGTGTGTGTGTGTGTGTGTGTATGCGGACTTTCGACATGGGTGTTGGTTTAAAAACGGTACTGCATTATGATGTGCAACTTTCAAACCGGACGAAAATAAGAGTCGTGTTTTGGTGGCCAACGACTATGATTTAACATCCTCCTCCGCGATACTAGAAATATTCGTTCGAATACAAAAAAAATTAAAAAAATACGATTGCGTGTGAAATATATTGTCCAAGGACGAGCTGACAATGTTGATGTAGATCGAAGATTTGTTTCTAACTGTACGAATCAACTAGAAATGGAACGAGCAAAGTTTTTATATATTTTTTTCCTTCTTCTTTTCTTCTCTATATAATTATACACACGTATCGATAAAATCATTTTTCTCTCTTGTCGTTAATTCTAAAAAGATCGAATTTACAAGTATACCTTTCGCAGTCAAAACAATGACATTATTTCATTCCTCGTACACGTGTACGTGCACATAAATGCATATATATATATATATAATCTCGTAGGCGGTTTTCTCTATACTCACTTGGCACAAAACTCGCGAGCCACGGTGAGCTCCGCTATCGCTTCTCAGAAGCTATAGAGCACACGACGACGCTCACGAGCTCTCGCGAGTTTGCGAGTTTGCCTGCTGCTGGTACGGCGTCGAGCCTCGTGGCAAAGAGAGAGAGAGAGAGAGATTGAACAGGGGAGTCGAGGAGAACGGGGAAAGACCCTCCACCTCGCCGCTCGCGGAGCTTTAATGCGCAGCAGAGTTCGCCCGAACGATAAAGGCTCTGCCCGGAGGTCCGGGGTGGTCGCGAACGAGTTCTCTCTCTCTCTCTCTCTCTCTCTCTCTCTCTCTCTCTCTCTCTCGGATCGCGTTCACGTTCTCCGTGGTGTGCCACCTACGTGTATATATTCCCTTTGCTGTGAGGTTCACCGCCCGACTATATATATATATATTAATATAACCACAAGGGTGATGGAAGGAAGGAGAAAAGTGATTACGATGATCGATCGCTAATAAGACTCAAGATGCTCCGGTAATAACGATATAAAACGATATATATATATATACATATATACATATATATATATATGAATTTATATATTTATATATATGTATGTACGCAACGATAATGTATGAGTAAATAATGTCGAGACTCATCCAGGCTAATGGAAACGAGGAAAAAATAATAACAATGTTTGTTGACAGGTTGACGATATAATGCAACGTGAATTACGTCGTGGTGGCATTGCACCATAGGAGATACCGAACGGTGAAAAGGAAAAGCACACATTGTAAATTCCAACGTTCGTTCGTCCATGTTATTCTCGTTCTTGGCGAGGAATGTCTTCGGCTCGACGCCGACCAACTGTATGAAAATATATCCTTCGACATTATAATGAATAATTTATAAAATAATAAATAATCGATTCTTTCGTATCGATAATAATGTTGCAAGAGTGGTAAATAAATTATAATATTGATAAGATTAATTTTGTTATTTTTATTTTTAATCGATGACACGGTTGCCTATCGATCGTTCGAGGTTTTCATACGGAATGGTTAGTGGTCGACCGTCACGAGGTAAGGGTCGATCGCCAAGAAACGAATGGTAAGTAGAAAATATGGAGAGCGAGAAATAACTTGCCAGAGGATATGCGCATCATCGCAAATGGAAAAAAAACAAAAAAAAAACAAACGAGGAATAAAAAGAAATGAGAAACGAGAACAGAAAGGCCTCGATCTTGTAACGTGAAACACGCATACACGATAAATAAGTATCGGTGTTGGTGCATGCGCAATGACGCCTTACTACGCCTTGGAGAATCGCCGGGCGCGAGTAATGCCCTGTCCGACCACGCGGCGGCGTGTGGTCTTCTCGAACATACGGCTCTCGAGCACTTCCAGTTCAGTCACTCGGCCCATTCCCACTGCGCGAGTATTATCCCCACACTCTCCTCCCATTTGCATTCAACTGCGGACATAGGTTGCAATCGTCCCACGTGTGTATATTCCAAGTTGCTCAGAGCTACATCGCGAAATCACGGGAGAGAAAGAAAGAGAGAGAGAGAGAGAGAGAGAGAGAGAGAGAGAGAGAGAGAGAGAGAAGAGAAAAAGACGCGATCATAAAAGATTCGAGAAAAAGCAGATTTCTTTCGTTTTTTTCTCATTCTATTTTCAAAATTCCTCGTTAAATTTCTTACAAATGGGCGATATCTTTATCGGGAGTCTCGCGATGTTTCTACGCGTTTCAAAATTGCAATTTCTCGAGAAAACAAGAAAACAAGAAAAAAACAAAAAAAAAACAGAAAAAGCAAGAAAGAAATCCATACGATATATTCACCGTCCAAAGTGCAAGAATTTGCATCGCGGATGTCGTAGCGAAAACGGAGAAGAGAGGGAAGAGGACGGAGATAGAAGAAGGAGGGTAAAAGAAGAAGAAAGAAAAAAAAAACGGTAAGAAGAGAAGATTCGCAGTGGAGTAAGTCCGCGAACAGTCTACGATGCTCTCATCCTCCCTCCTTTGCCATCGCCACTCGTCCCGTGGAGTGACTCGAGTATCCACTGGTAGTAGTAGTGGGGCGAGGGGGGAGGGGAGCACTCCGCGTGGTGGATGAAAGAGGGGATGAGGAGAGCGACGAGAGGGGAGAGGGGAGTGAAGCAGCGCGCGAAAGAGAGAGAGAGAGCGAGCAAGAGTGGAGGGGTGGGGTGGGGTGGGGGTTTGACGGGATGGCGATGGGGAGGGGGGGGGGGAGAGACAGCGTGAGTAGCGTGTGTACGCTGCTCTCGGATAAAGCGTAGAAACATCGTACGCGTTCGCGTCTGTGAAAATTGAATGGTGGGGAGGTGAGCATGCGCAAAGACGACATCGTACTCGGCACTGAATGAATTCCCCCACCACGAGACCTTTCCAACGGCGGCGTCACACACATATACACACGCACGCACACACGAGTATACACATACACACGCTTATACAACGAACAAGACTATCGTACTATATAGGACTCGCGATCTCGCGAGTCCGTCCGCGCCAACACGAGAGAGTCAATGTTACACGGCGCGAGCAACGACGCAGACTGAGTTGGCGATCCACGCGTTCGATGCACCGGTTGATCGTACACACGACGATGCACCACTGCAAGCCTTCCATATATATGTATATATATATATATATATATATTTACGGCTTTAATAACCAAGTGGAGGGGTTTCGACTCCACGCGGTGTGTGTTATACGCACGAGGATCTTGAGCCACGACGCAATTATACATTTTAGAATGCGCACACGAGGGCTATACGTTAACTCGGTTAAATTTTCTATATTTACACATCCTAGATCTTTTGCGATAAACGGAATGAGCATCGAGGCCGACTCTATTGTGTCGTAGAGAGTTGACAAGAATTTTTCTTCGAGACTCGAATCTCGCACTTCTATCGGGAGATTTTCTTTAAATGAAAATAATAAATTATAATGTCGCTCCAACACGATCGATCTTTGTTTTTCTTCAGTTTCGTCAACAAATTATCGGTCAAGTGTTACATTACTTTTTTTTTTTTTGTTTCCAAGAAAATTACACTCAAGTACGTAAAATGGGAGGGAGAATGAAGCGTTTTATATAGAGACGATCGGGTCTAAAACTCGATAGGTGCAGCTGCCATACGCGTAGTTATTGGGGGGCGGGGGGTTTTGGGTCGGTGGGTGACACGTTTCGTGTGCGGTGCCACGGCAAGGCTGCTGCGGCACGGAGCAAAATGTAAAGTAGTGGAGGGAGGAAAGAGGGAGGGAGGGAGGGAGGGAGGGAGAGAGAGAGAGAGAGAGGCTGGGGGAGGGGGATGATGAGGGTGCTATACAAAGAGTAGAAAGCACCCTAGGTATAGTTAGGTGGGTATTGATTTGTGGAGTTCACACAGACGCGTACATACACGGGCGAAACACACTCGTCACGGGTCCGTGGCAACGAGGACGGTCCACGACCCCCCGAAATACACACAAAACCGGTGTGTCCGCTTCCCTTGAACCACGCCGTTTTCTCCTTCATCCCATTTCGCATCGTTCTCCACCCTTATATTCTCGTCTCGGTCTCGCGCTCTTGTCCAGGTCGGGGGTAGCTTATATGTGTTTTCTCTCCGTCCGTCCGTCCGTCTGTCTGTCTGTCTGTCTGTCTGTGCGTCTCTCTTCATCTCTCGCTTTCATTTCACTCTCTCGTTCTCTGTCGTGTCGACCGGTTGAACAGCCCCTCTGTCGCGCGTATCGACTCTCATTCTCGCTCCACCTACCCCCGCGCTCTTACTCTCTCTACACAACACCCCTTAACGTTGTCAACCCCTATAAATGCAAGAAAGCAACGAACTCGCGCGGGGTGCATCCTTTGGGTGGGTCAGGGCCAGATCGCGCGCGCTCGCCCCCTCTCGGGTAATCCGAGACGACAACGATGGGAAAAACGAGATTTATATACATATATATCTATATGTATGCGTGTGCATGTGTGCGCGCGAGAATTCAGGGAGTGCGAGATGGCTATATATAAGCAGAGTTCGTCAAACCGTTCCGCTTCCGCGGTCTCCGAACTCTCCACCCCGCCCTCTCCCGTATGCACGTTAAACTGCATCCATCCTGCCTGATATGCAGATACATGACACGTATATCATCGAGCTGTGGTACCTATGTGTTCATATATGTATGTTGTGTTTTTTTTTTACTGGAATTCCGCACGGAATTCGGGGTGTGCAATGTGGATGACGAAACGACCAAGTTTATTACGGGGCGTTTCGGGGGTGACATTGTACGATGAAGTGGGACAGTGGAATTTCGACGGGAGGAGTATGAAAATTTTACCGATCGTAAATTAGAGAACGGTGAAGAAATATCGACGAAGAGAGAGGGATGAAAAATTTTATTCCGACGAAATATAAACAATATTAATAAATATTGTATAATTTTTTTTCTTTTCGTACATTTTCGAATCGAGGTTTTTCTTGCTGCTTTTAAATAACGTAAAACGGCACGAGACTAACATAATTTCTTACGAAAAATGAACGAGAATGAAAAATATTAAAAATAAATAAACAAATAAATAATCGACGTATTTGAAAAATTGTTAAAATTGCCAGTTGTGTGAAATAATCGATGCGCGAATAAGCGCGTTGCTGATGCGAAAGGGCGTGGAAGATATCTCGCCGTCGAAATGGATGCTCCGACTCTCGAGGAGTCCTCTGAAACCCGAAGCGGTCTCGGAAGCAGAGGCACAAGGATGAGCGCAAGAAGAAGTGGGAGAAGGGAGAACAAGAATAATGAGAGGGAAGTGTGCGAAAAGTGAAGTGGTGGAGAGATCGAGAGAGGGAGAGAAAGCTCGCAAAAAAAGAGAAGCGTCATCGGAGACTGCGGGAGAAGAAGAGTGGGGGGGGGGATGACTCGCGGAGGAGGAGAAGGAGGAGGCTCGACCGAAGTAAACAAGTGGATACGAGGTAGAACGGGTAAGACGCGACCAGAGAGAGAGAGAGAGAGAGAGAGGGAGAGAGAGAGAGAGAAAATCTCTCTTACTCTCTCCCTCGCTCGTCGCCGCGTCCGTTCACTGGTCAGTGAGCGCGCGAGCGGTGCATTTGGTGCATTCCTCAAGTCTGCGCGCCGCGTGGACTCCGCGAGTGTCGGACGAGGAGAGAGAAAGAACGGACGCGCAGCGAATGACCGAGGGAACGAGACAGCGCGATAGAAAACGAGCTAGAGAGAGAGAGAGAGAGAGAGGGAGAGGGAGAGGGAGGAATGTATGCGAGAACGAAGAAGACGAAAGACGATGATGGAGAGAGGGTAGGGAGTGAGAGGGAGGGAGGGAGGGAGGGAGAGAAGCTCCCGCAACGCGGCACGCCACTTTGGACCGACGGACGCAAACCGCATTCCCGGCCGTGACCTTCGCTAGGACATCGCCACTACCCCCACCCCCTCCTCACGCTCTCTCTCTCTCTCTCTCTCTCTGTGTGTTTCGCGGAGGCTGCCCTGTATACTCTCTTCTCCCCTTCATCTCTCATCGAGTCCACTTCCACCACACTGAGAACACGGGGTAAGATATACGTATACATAGACATGTGTTTGTGTGTGTGTGTGTGTGTGCGCGCGTACGTATAAAGAGATGGAAGAAGACGGTGGGGCTTCCTCCACCATCATCATCAGCAGCAGCAGCATCCCGTAATGTTTTAGCGGCCTCATCGTACTCCGAAAACCCCGTACTACACACTAACATCCCTTCCCTCCGCACTTTCGTGTTATTCTCTCTTTTTGTTTTGTTTCGTTGTATTTTTGGTTTTCTTTTTTTCTCAACGTCGCTCCTTTCGATCCTTACCCACGTCGTATCGCCGCTTCAAACCCGCCCCCTTTCCACTTCACGCATCTTCCGCTCTACGATCTCTGTTCGCTCTCGTTTACTTCTGTTATTTTTTTCGTTCTGTTCTCTTCTTACTTTTTATCGTCTCGACGCTCGTTCTCTTTTGTCCCTTATCCTATCTCAACGGCGAGAGAACACCCTCTGCCAACCCCCCCCCCCCCCCCTATCACCCTCCTGCCGAGTCGGATTCGCGTTCAAACTCTACTAACCTCTCTCTCTCCCTCTCTCTCGTCTCGTTTTGGTCACACGCCCCGCTAGAGTAAAACGCCGAGTTAACCCAACGAGAGAACGTTGCGGGCTGCCGTTTTCAACAAATCCGCGATACGAAGCCCTCGATAGGAAGGGAGAGTTTGCGGCTTCGTGGTAACCGACTCCTCGGTACCACGTGGTCCTGTGGTTTTTTTCGTCCCTATCACAAATTTGTTTTCGTTTCCGATTATATTGACTTTTTTTTTATTTATGGTTATTTCGTTTTATTTTCATTTTCTTTTATTCGAGGCTCGGTCTGATGGAAAATCAAAACTGTTTTCGAACCATCCAACCGCGATGGGAAGATATACGTTTTTCCAATCAAAGTTTCGATGAAATACGAATATAAAATCGACCGAATTTTCCACCTGGAATTCTTTTCTCGCTCGTGGCAGAAACCACTTTTTTCCATCAGTCAAATATTGTAAAGACCGGAAGAAACAAAACATTAATTCGTATTTCGGAAAAAGACCCTTGGATATTTCTAGTCTGCCGTCAATGACCCCGAGGAATTTCTCGGCTCTTTCCTTAATTTACGAGGGACGTATATATATATATATACATATACACGTATAATAGCTTTACGGTCGCTGTAGAGCTCACACCGAAAAACCGAGCAAATATTTGTCGAGCGGCTAACGGGCCCCCCGAGCCGATGGATAAGACGTGGAAACGACCACGGGATGAAGAAGTAAAAATAAGTGAATAAACAAGAAAGAAGAAGAAGAAAAAAAACGCGTTCGTGGGGGTGAAGAGACTGTTCTAGCGGAACGTACGAGCCGAGAGAATCATTCATAGTTTCCTTTTGGAAACGTTTTTTCATCTCTCTCTCTCTCTCTTTCTCGTATCTATAGAATCTTCTTTTATGAACGGACTTTCTCCTTCTCGCCTTTATCTCAGTAACTCACCCTTAACTCGAACCGTTGCTCGTATACGCTGCATTTTTTTTCTTCCCTTTTCCTCGACTCTTTCAACGTTCGCGTAACGAAAATGTGAAGGAACATGTCGCCGGAAGTGAAAGATTTACTACGACGTACACGGTTTCTGTGGAACTTACACACATATATATATATATATATATATATATATATATATATATATATATAAGAGTAATACGAATGATACGTGCGCGGTGGTGCTAAACACGAAGAAGAAGAAGAAACGGACTTCTTCTTACTCCTTAAAGCCGCTCCAATTAGCATCTCCTCGCTCGTTCCTACCAACGTCCCGGTATGCGGTACGTATATATATGTGTGTGTATACTTTATGGTACACGTACGAGAAGGTTCCATGACCGGGCTTCTCGGTTTTTCTTTGAGTCGAAGAGTGGCAAAGTGCCCGAGCGGTAACTAACCGAGTCTAACGCGACCGGCTGCTTCGATGAATAGAAATAGGTGTGTATGTGTTTTCTGTGCGCGCAGAAATTACGAATGTGTACCTGTTGAATAGGGAGAACGTTTCGCGTCGAAGATGCCGGGAACGGGCTAGACCACTGGAGAAAAAGGAACGCGGAAAAAAAATCTCCGATTAGAAAAAATCGAGAAAAAGCGTTTATTTTTTTTTATTTTTTCATTAATTTGGGGGTTGGTGTAGAATACCACGTTGTAGAATTTTTAATAACGTTGATTTTTATCCGAGACAATATTTTGACTTTCATTTGACTTGTGATAAAGAGACAAAAAATAAGATAAAGATTTTTTTTTCAATGTTTAAATTTTCTTGCGCGTGAACAATATTTTTCCGTTGTCTGAAACTTTGCAATGACTCGAAGGCGTTATATGACGAGACGTTTGCGCAGAGAGATCAGACAGGAATAAAAAGGAGAGCGAGAGAGAAAGGAGGAGAGCACCGGCTATAAGTATATGTATAGAAGGGAAGGTAGGGGGCTCGACGATGGGTCGAGGGGTAACGAGTACAATGGACGAGATTCCGTGCATTGTAGTCGTGCGTGTGTATATATATATATGTATATGCATACGAAACGTTCTCTCTCGCTCTGGAAACGGAAGAGAGGATGGGAAAGAATATGAGCGAAAGAGAGAGAGAGAGAAAGAGTGAGAGAGGCGAGGGACGAGAAGGAGGGGGATGAGCGTTGGCCGGATTCGGGGCTGCGCAAAAGCGCAGACAGATAGGTCGCTGCCCCCTTAAGCCTTTTTTTCCCTCGCTCCTTTCGTACGTTCTTTACGAGACTTTGTCTCGCGATACCGACGTTCGAAAAAAAAGATGCACCAGGGGGACGCGGCGATTTTTAAAACGTT
Organism: Netelia inedita; assembly: GCA_964017225.1. Taxonomy (NCBI): domain Eukaryota; kingdom Metazoa; phylum Arthropoda; class Insecta; order Hymenoptera; family Ichneumonidae; genus Netelia; species Netelia inedita. The sequence goes on from OZ024924.1 coordinate 29,360,522, forward strand.
AAGGATCGGTACTCGCCAAGGGATATTAACGACATCCAACATTTTTTTTTTCTTTTCATTTTTCATATAATTCGAGACGAGACATTTTCATCCTTATAATTTCAAGATAATTAAAAATCATTTTTTTCAAACGATAAATTATTCAAATATCATAAAACTTTTTATTCGTTACAAACAACCGAATTTATAAATTATGACGAAACAAAAAAAAAATAGGAATTGATTAATTACAATCGTTGAATTGTCAGAGAGTCAAGGAAATGAGAATTATAAGATAATTGCACAAGTGCACTTTTAATCGCAGTTGCAACACACGATGCACTCTCGCGTTTAATCAAAGTGAAATAAAATTTGGGCTTTTTCCTTGAGCAAAGCGATTCACACGAGAATACGTTCGTTTAGTAGGCGCGTGCGTGTGAAACGAATGACAAATGGGAGGAATGCATCGATGCATCGATGGTGGTGACGCGTTGTTTACTGTCTGGAAGCGCGGAGAGGGATCGAAGCAATGGTTCGGGCAACGAACGCACGTCTACACACACGTGCACTTATAGCGGCGAGTGTCTTGTCTCGTCGACGATTCGAAAGAGGATTCACGCTCAACAATATATACACGCGTGTATATATATATATATATATATCTACACATGTACAAGCGATTGAGAAAGATCGACGAAGAAGGAACGAGAGACGAGGAGGACTCTCAGGATTCGAAGAAAGAAGAGAAACACGCGGGGCGAAGTAGATAGAGTCAACGACCGAGGAAAGAAGAAGAAGAAGAAGAAGAAGAAGAAGACGAAGCAAAAGAGGACCAAGTGGAACGATATGAGCGGAAAGAAGAAGAAAAGAGAGAAGGAAGAAGAAGTCCCTGATGCGATGCTTGGTAAAGACGCTCTCTCGCGAATACCTTCGACTCGAGGACTTACGCGCATATATGTATATAACTATACAGCGTGCAATGACGTACGAGACATTCCACGGAAAAACGGTTTGATTTTCGACCGAGGGTAAATCTTCTTTCTCCATAAAATAAAAGCAGTCGAATTTAGAAATGCGTTCTAACGAAATATATTTATCATTGATATATGGGTCATTCCGTGTTAAATGGTCAAACGTTTTTTTTTTTAATTAATAAAAAATCTTTCAACCGCGCAAATATCACGGTAAAAAAAAAATACCAACGAGTACCGTAAATCTTGATCGTTTAGAAAGTTTTGCGTCTTCGAAAAGCGATAATACGTATTTGTGAGAAATTCAAGAAATTAGTAGGCGAGTAATTTTTTCTTTTTTTTCAAGACGGGTGAAATGTGACCAAGACCCAGGCGAGACCTTTGGCGGGAGATATGAAACTCTCTCTCTCTCTCTTTGAAGAGAGAGAAACCCCGGTATTTTTCCTCGTACACGTTGCCCATATGTGTTTTATAATCGTCGCGGTGTCTGGTCGTAGCCGTGAACCTCTCCCTTCGTTTCGTCGCTTCGAGTGAAATTCAGCATGAATGACCGTTCTCGTTGTGTCGTATGCGTTCTCGTCGTTCGAAAATGAAAAAAAGAAAGAAAGAAAAGCCAGCAAGAAAAAAAAGAAGAAAAAAAATTAACGAAGCGGGAATATAACGCCACCGCGACGTATTTTTTGACGTCATCGCTTGCCGCGCGACAACTTTTCTCGTCCTCCTGGTTTTCGTCTTCGTCCCTCCCCTGTCATATATTCGTATATACGTGTACATGTCTCTCCGTTTGTGTGTATGTGGTGGTGGTGGTGGTGGTGGTGGTGGTGGTCGCCGTTTTCGCGTTACGAGCGTGCGACCGTTACGTGACCGATTGGCACACGAGACGCTAACGCGGGCCTCGTTCCCCCCTTAGCTTCGGTCTCGCTTCTTTTTTTTCTCTCTCTCACTCTTTTTTTTCCCATTTCATTTTTTCGGTCCCCCCCGCCTGAGCACCTGTGTGCGCCACCGAGCGAGACTACACGAAAAGAATGGCCAGTCTCAACCCCAAAAAGCCTGACCTACCACCGGCTATGCATATGTATGTATGTATGTATATATATATATTTATTCACCTATGTATTATGGAGGTATAGTCGACAAAGTATAATACAAATTCAATATCCCCCTCCTCGCCCTTCCTCTTCACCCCCTGGCCGTTCGTGAAGTGGAATAAGAAAGCGAGAACCGGGGTCTCTGACCTCGGTGAACCTATCGCACACTATCCCACACATCGACTATCCCACAGCCGCGTGTACGTAACCAAAAGTCCAGATGCTGAAGAAAAAAAAAACGATTCGCCCAATCGCCTTCGTACGTACGCGTATATATTTTATTTGTGAATATACGCGACGCGTACGTGTGCGTGAAAAAAACGTTCGTTGTACGAAGCTAGAGCGGATTGAATTAGTTTTCGGTGAAATTATTCCGAAACACGGCTACGGAAGATTGTTGAATCACGTGGGACAGAAAAAAAAATAATTTTGATTTATTTGTTTAGAATTTGAAAGAAAGGGGTATGGGTGAATTGAGAATATATACCGAGGTTTTCTTATTTTCGGTGAATCGAATGTTAAATTTGATTTTTGAGATATCGTATCAATTTTTCAACGTTGATCGTTCGAACGGAATCGACGACGCGATGGAATGTTTTATCGTGTCGTCGATGAAAATTCTAACGGAGGACGTAAAGTATATTTGATGGGGAAAAAAAAAAAAAAAAAAACAATTAATATTTGATCGCAATAAAAAAAAGAATTTAATCGAAACATTTCGTGAGTCTATGCGATTATTAGGTCGATTCGATCTATTCGGCAGGGTAGTTAGCCAAAGAGCGAAATTAATATCAAAGTTTCTTTAGGACCGTCCCCGATCGAACGTCGGGATTAAGACTACATCGAGTGCGGTAGGTTCATACCGAGAAATTCAGCTCGGGCCCTCATTGAATCTTCGCGCAACTAAAAACACAAGAAGACAGCGGGGGCAACGCTCTTCGTGCTTGTGTCTCATTCTCAGGGTGGTTGGTGAAGTAAACAAAAAAATAAAGCTGAAAATAAATAATAAAAAGAAAAGAGCCGGCGAGAAAAAAACAACATCGCGCCAGGGAGGGCAACAGAGAGAGAAAGAGAAAGAGAAAGAGAACGAGAGGGGGAGAAAAAGAGGGGTGAGGGAAAGAAAGAGAGAGAAAGAGAGGGTCAGTAGCACCGAACGTACGTTTCGTTCTCATGCATTCCGCTCTGTCATGGCGTCCCGGCAGCACAGACGCGCCGAACCACCGCCACCACCGCCACCACCGCCACTCCACGCGATGCTTTCTATCTATCTCGCTCTCTTCCTTGCAGTTACTTCTTCTCCCTCTCTCTCTCTCTCTCTCTCTTTCCTTCGTCGTTCGTCCGAGGCTCTTCCGAAGCCCCGGCGATGTGCAGTGGGAAAGATTGCGGCGAAGGAGGGAACGAGGGGTGAGAGGAGCCAACCGCGGTCTGCGAAGTGGAGAAAGCGTCCACGAGAAAGAGAGAGAAATAAGTGAGGTAGAGAGAGAGAGAGAGAAAGGAGAGAAAGAGAGACGAAGAGAGAAGCACCGAGCGCCAACTGCACTAAATGCTCGGCGCGCGATCGCTCTCACGCTGCTCACAGGGGCCCTCTGCTCTCCTCTCAGACCCCACCCCGTATCGTCGGGGAGTGCAAGAGCCCGCCGGGCCAGTCAGACCCCGTCTCTTCCTCCCTTGCACCCCTTTCCGCGCTTCTTTCACCGCACAACGTTATGTACGTGTGTGTGTGTGTGTGTGTGTGTGTGTATGCGCGCGTTCCTCCTCACGGTCTCTTTCCCTCCCCGCTCGATTTGCCGCTACGCCGGTCCAAGCCGCGACGTAAACAAGCCACCACCGACGAACCGCTGCTCTTAGCTCGGTCCTGGCTCTTTTCCCTTCTGTATAGTAAATATAGATATGCATCGCGTGATAAAGAACGAGGACCGAGTGATACCGATATTTCGATAAAAATTAATTAAAACATTGTTTCGAATAAAAATAATGCTCATCCCCTTTCGAGAGCGAGAAACGAATTAATAAAATTCAATAATTATTATAAATCGAAGAGTATTAAAAAGAAAATAATAATAAATTGATAAACGATAAAAGAATTAAACGATTGTTTATGGAAGAATCGATAAACGAGAGGTGTAATTTTTTCTCGATCATGAATGAACATTGCCGGACGAAAATCGCGGGAAACGAGAAGCTTCGAAGATGAGACACGAGGAATGCAGCAGCTCGAGAGTCGTGGCTGCGGGCGCGCTCTCGCGAGAGCTCGCCCACAGAGAGAGGTATTTCCGTCCTCGTTGCACGCACTCCCTCCCTCTTTCTCTCTCTTCCGAGAGGGAGGAGAGTGCAACAGGGCTCTCGGTGCATGCGAAGCAAACAGAGAGAGAGAGAGAGAGAGAGCAGCGTTACTGCGAGAGGGACGAAGCGAAAAGGGTCCGCTAATGCGCGACCGACAACAATAACACGAAGGGAAAGAGAGAGAGAGAGAGAGAGAGAGAGAGGGAGAGAGAAAGAGGCATGAATGCGCCGCCTCGTGTGTTATGCTCGCCCTCTGTATGTTTGCACATGCGCGGGAGCGATGAACTTGAAGCGGTCCGCTGCTGGATTGCAACTCCGTGCAGCATCAGCCCCGTTGCTTGTGCAATCGTCCCGGCTCTACTCCGTTCCAGAAGAAACCAACGATTTCTGTGTGCAACCCGGTCGCTGCTTCTCTCATACGTATTTTTCGACGTATATATACGTATACATATATTATACGTGTAAGCGGAGGGAGGCGAGGAAACGAGATAGAAGACCCCTCTTCTTCTCCGAGTTCATTCTCAAGAACTGTCTTTGCTCTCGCGGTAGGCCTCCTCTATCTTATATTTTTTTTTTCTTTCGCGACTTCTCGGAAAGATATTCAATCTCTCGCAAGATTTTTTTTTATAAATTTTCATACAAATAGACGAAAGAAAAAGAAGATTATACAATGGATAATTATTTTATCAAACGGATTAACTAACGAGAAAAATCAAATATTTCATTGTAAACTATTTTTAAATGTTGGAAAAAAACAAATCTTCGAAATTCGAATAAAATTGAACAATGTTTAAATATTATTCGACGAATTTCTTATCGCAAATGATAATTTCGAAATTGAATAAATTTTTGGAATTTTTCTTGTAATAACGAGCGAATGAGAATTTTGAGAGGATATGTCAGGAGGCAATGAACCGTTTCCCCAAGATCCTCGAGAGTGTACACAGAGACGAGGATGAAGAGACGAAGAAGAAGGACCGAAGGATCGCATACTTGCATCGTGTGCGCGATGGAATGAAGCGAGAGAGGCGAAAAGATGGGATTGGGGGGAGAAGGAGGATGGGTCTTTGGGTTGGCGGTCCAGTGGCGGCAACGGTGAGGAAACAAGGAACACGCGGAGGTTGCTCGCTCTCTCGCGAGCGGGGGGGGGGGGGGAAGACCTCCTCGCTCGTCTACAGAAAGAAAGAGCGAGAGAGAACGAGAGAGAGAGAGAGAGAGAAAGAAAGAGGAGCCCCCGAAGACGGCATTCCACTGGTACCTGTCCTTAACTCTCTCTCGCACGTTCGCACAGCATCCCTACCTCATCCTTCTTCTCCTCATTCTACGGTTTCACGTTCACGACTATCGCACGCTGCCGCCCTGGCGAGATCGCCCTACCGAACCGTACCACCTATACCTCCGTACATATCGGCGACAGCACCAACTGATAAAGTACCATAGCGATTTAATGTAAAAAAAAAATATAATTTTAATAATTTCCAAGGTTTTAATGAAAATAAACTCACTGCTATAAATCTATATAAATATATGTTTTATTGTATTTAAAAAATGACGAATTATTTAATTGGTTTTGTTGAGATTTTTGTATATTTTTCGTGTTAAAATAATTCATGATTTTTTAATGAAAAAAATAAAGATGATTTAAATAATCTCATGTATATATATACGAATCTCGAAAGTTTGCAACTGTGAACCTTTCAGCGTCCTTGAAGTCCGTTAATTACTCGTGATCTCACGAGTATACAACACGCGGTATCGAGCAACGAAGGGGCTAATTAAACTGACCACACCCAAAAATTGCACGATCTTTACGGAATTCGCGAATTCATTAACGAATCGTTCACGTACAAAATACGAAAAGAGTCCAAGTTCCTTTCTCGTCGGCAAACAAAAAATATATATACATCTTGAATGAATTAATTTAATAACTAGAATTTATGTGAGAAAGGCGATGTTGAAAATCGATGAAATTTCTAAACCTATCGTAATTAATTCTCTGCGGGAATTTTGATTCCACGAAATGATTATTATGATTATTATATAGCGAGTCGGAGAACCGCTTGAGAATCACTGGGTTTCAATACGCCAATGAAATATGAATGCCGGAGTCTCGCTGTCGAAAAATTCATTCATAATCGTCATACGAAATACTACAAATATGATATATAGGACTTGTACTTGGGTGTTTATAAAGCGTGTATAGTAAAGACGATAGTATATAACGAATCCCTCGCGTTGGGCCAAAAGTAAGAAACTGCGACATTTGCACATGCGGCGCGCAGCGCGTTCAGTTATAAAAGTGTACGGTATTTTCAATGCGCGAGACTCGTCGGGTTCTCTCTCTCTCTCTCTCTCTCTCTCTCTGTTTCTCCGTTGTATATATCGCTGGTACACAAGGCGACGAGCATTGTCGAGTCTCTGCGTCATCCAGCGACGCGTATGCACGAACGACTTCGGGGAACGACGAAATAAAAGAGAGAGAGAGAGAGAGAGAAAAAAAAAGAGAACGACTTCCGTCATCGTACCTCGCAATAATGTATGCGCGTATACACGCATATATATATATATATATATGTGAGGTTTAAGTTTTCGAAACTATTATTCGCCGCGTGACGCTGTTAAAGGCAAATCACTTTTTCACGACCAACGATTACGAGGGAGACTCGAAGTGAACTCCTAATTTTGATAAATTTTAATCACGTTTGTAGATAAAGAAAAATAAATGTAAGTTGGTACAAAAATCATTAGATTTTAGATATTTAAGTTTTTTTTTTATTTATTACGATAATATTATAATAATGTAAATTATAATAATGTAAAAATAAAGAAAAAATAATTGTATTTGCCTAAAGGATAAATACGTCTGGTGGGAAAGAATTTTAATTAGTAACTTTATACGAGCGACGAACGTCGATATGAAATTATCATTGTTCACCTGCTGAATAAAACGATCGATAAAATGTTGCAATAAAAAGTATTTAGTATAAAGGTCATAAATTAATAGAAAAATTTTATGTAATTACTCGTTTTCACCTGTGAAATAAAATCTCGGTATCGATCACGAATCTCGCGTTAAATAACGAAAAAATAATTAAAATTCGATGGTAATAAACATTTCATTGCGAATATCAACTCGCGCGATATTAAAAATTCGGATATTTCGTATAGTCCAAAAAAAAAAAGAAATTTCGCAAAATTCATAAAAAAAACAAAAAAATGACAAAAATGACAAATTACTCACTCGTCCGTGTCGCATATCCATTCCTGCGCCGTTGATTATTACCCCCCGTGCGTTACCTCCCTCGCCGCGACTTTCCCGAAAACGGCGCGAACATTCTCAAACTTAAATTCGCCATTGGAAGAAGAAGAAAAAAAAAAAAAAAAAAAAAAAAAAAAAAAAAAAAAATACCTTTTATTTTATACTCGGCGATTTAACGCGAGGCACACGTTTTGCCACGGTCGGAGAGCTCGTTCACGCCGAGTCGAGACGCCACTACGCCTGCCGGTCAACGAGCGAGAAAGAAAGATAACGAAGCTCGAGCAGCGGCAACGGCAACAGCAGCAACATCAACGGCAAACCTCGATTGTATGGAACAACAGTTTCTCTCTCTCTCTCTCTCTCTCTCTCTCGCACACAAGAGAGCTGCTTCCCCGGGACACGTGTGTTTAACTTCCTGCGTCGGACCGGAAGTCTCTATAGTACTATCGCGCAACGTATATATCGTAGCGTGACCACGCTACAAGCCCCATTACTACCTCAATGGTATAAGAAATGGTCCAATTACCGGTTGGCTTTTATACATAGCACAATCCTCGCGCATTTATTAAAAAAAAAAAAAAAAAAAAAAAAAAATCTCTTTTCGCCTTGATGAAATTTCCATTTTCTTCCTTTCCAACCTCGAATATTCCTTTTTTCAGCGTTCCTGTGTCTCTCTCGTCGCGGTCTCGTATGCTCGATAAACGATGAAGAAGAAGAAGAAGAAGAAGAAGAAGAAGAAGAAGAAGAAAAATGCGATACGACACACACAATCTTCTAATCAGCATCGACTTTGGTCTCTCTTTCTCTCTCCGTGTGTGACGCACAGAATTACACTCGCACACGAATAATGATTTATACACATGTGTGTATGTGTGTACATAAGCGTATATATATATGTGTGTCTCCTCTTTTTCGAGACTCCCGCTATTTGCCGAGATCAAAGGAGTGGACTGTAAATCACATCCGTTGAAATTCGCGCGGGCAATAAATTCCCATGGTTTCTCTCACTCGCACGTACTTCTCTCTCCTTGGCGCGTCGCGCAGGCGTCTCACGGCTCGAGATATATTCTTTGGTCGTGTGCGTGTGGCCTCGCGACTATACATATATTAGCTTCACGCCGTAACGCTTCTTTCTCACTCGCGCATGCACGCTCCCCCGACTGCGCGCGAGACACCGAGAGAGCGAGAGAGGGAGATGGAGCGAACCTCTCCTCGTTCCACGCTTACGCAATCGGTCTCAATTCGGGTGGTCCCCCTATGGCGTTTGAGCGAAGAGCGAGAGAGAGAAAATAATTAAAGAAAAAAAAAAGAAATATTTCACAATCGTTTTTTTTTTCTTCTCGTTATGATTTTCATCCCGAATTCTTCTCGGCAGGTTATCATCTTTTTCACGATTTTGTGAAAAAAGATTTGTAAAAAAAAAAAAATCAAGATGAAATAATTATCGTCACTGTCACGAAGAACATGTGTGGTACGCGTATATTACGTGCAGGCGCGGTATAGTCGGCGTAGTATTATAGTATTCATTGATCCCGGAGCGTCGAGTAGGGTCGTACCGAGAGCCCGAGAGAGAGAGAGAGAGAGAGAGAGAGAGAGAGAAAGGCATGGCAGGGGCAAAAACGGCTTGCTAGGGTACGGGGGTCGCGCCGAGCGAGGAGGCACTTCCGGTCGCGTCGCGGCGTCATCGACCCACGTGTGCCATCGGACGCGCCGCAGCAGCAGCAGCAGCAACCGTACCAGCCCAACGATGCCGACGGCGTTCTTCTCGCGCCTCGTCGCGACAATCGTGGCGTGCACGAGCATCGTTTCGCGCTTCTTTTTTCTCCCCCCACCTCTCCGCCCGTTTCTATTCTCTCCTTCACTTCCCGTCGCTCAAAAATTCACAATTCTTTATTCACTGTACGGACGCGCGCGAAGACGTTCGTTTTTATTTCGCGATTATATTCTTATAGGACGCGATCGACCAATTCGTTCACTGGATGGCTCGTACACGTTCGCGAGAATTGTTCGTTGTACTCCGTGACGAATATCCGGTGCAAAGGCACGTGCACGATTTTCGATTTGCAACTTTTTTTCTTTTTCTTTTTTTTTTCTTTCTTATTAGCGAAAAAATTCTGTCACACACACACACACACATACACGTGTCGCGCGGATTTTTGGTTCGACCGAACGAACAAAAAAAAAGCCTCGTATCACGATTCGACGAGTGCCGGGGATATTCACAGAAGAAGTTTGTGCACAAATTTTCATTCACGGTTACGTATAAAATTATTATCCAAATTCCGTATTACAATATCACTCGCTCGTTTATCCTCGAGGACGGACAAAACGCGTGACGTACTCGAGGAACGGAGCACGATATTTGAGGTTAGAGGATTTTCCGGCAGACTGCGCGAACGAAAACGAACGTATGCAATAGGAGGGATAAGATACCTCCGCACGGTACGACAGTCCGTTCCATACTGAGGGAGAGACGGCTCGTCGCTCGGACGGCGCTCCGCGCAAGCGGCGATGCGCGCGCATCGCTCGGTCTCTCTCTCTATATATATGCGTGCGCGCGTGTGTGTGTATATCGTTCGCTCTACCATTTCAATATATCTATATAGTAGCGAGGCCTCGTCTGCGGTATATCTGTATATCCATATCTATCGTTTGCTCTCTCTCTCTCTCTCTTTGTCGCTCCTATGGCAACTAAATGAAGGCTCACGCAGCATACGTACTGCGTATGCTTGCATGTTTCTCTGGGCTTTGCTCTCACATTTTCCACACATGTGTGCACACATATACGTATGTGCGTCAGAGGTACATAAGAGTGTGATACACACGTATATCACGCGTATTCTTTATATATATATATACTACGAATATACTATACTATACTATACTATCGCGTATATATATATATATATATATATATATATATATATATATATATATAAACGTGAAATAGTATTCGTACATCTGCCTTAACATAAGTATGAGCGGAGAGCGCTTGCGCCGTGGCGGCAAACTTAGCGTCGCGACGCTGCGTAAAACGCGACGACGAACTCGCGGCGACGAGCCACGATGAAGAGAGAAACGCACGCACGAAGAAACGAGGAAAGAGAGAGAGAGAGAGAGAGAGAAAACGGTATAGAGGGATCAAGTCGATGATGATGGTGGTGGTGGTGGTGAGCGGGCTTACGGGGGATAAAACAGACCCGTTACTTCTCAGAAGCGGGCCGGCGGTCGCCGCCAAACAGACCTGCAACAACCCGGGACTCCGGTCTCTCTCTCTCTCGCTCACATCGTCTTGTTCCCCTTTGTAAATACGTGTGCGTGTGTATGTCGGGTATCAAAGTGGTATAGGTGAATGTACGAGCTGTGGTAGTGACGCGTTATTGCCCTGGAATGTATTAGTGCCTGCGAGTATACTCGTCGCTGTGTGTCTCGTCGTCGTCGTCGTCGTCGTCGTCGTCGTCAGGGTACCGAAAAGTCGAGAGAGAAGGGGCAAGGCAATCAAGGGTACCTCGAACCCGAGAATGAATTCTCGTCGTTAGACGACGATATGCAACAAGGCGGTCAAGTTAAGGTGAATCCTACAGGGTCGTGATAATTAATTAATTATCAAATTTCTTAAATCATCGATTAATCTCTCATTGCGTATTAATAATAAACGATTATACGTTAAAACTTATATCGTGAGGAATGAAAATTGTAAAAAAAAGAAAATAGCCTCTTGAAAAATTTCAATAAAGAAATGACATTAGTTTCTTCCGAGAAGAAAAATCATTTTTCACTGTCCAAATTTTCCTCCAACCCCCGGGGACGCGAGGCAAGAAACCAAGACGTGAAAAAGAAGGGCTGCTGGCACTTGAGAAGGGTGTTTCCTCGAAACGAACCTTTTTTTTCTTCTTCGCGTTCTCGAAGAAAGAAAAGAAGAAAAAAAAAAGTCGTAAGAAACGAGAAAAGAAGAACCCCTCTCTTTGGTGGTTTTTCACTTGTCGCTTCACCGATTTGTACACTGAAAACTTTCGATGTATTCAGCTAGACCGGAAACCCGGGGGAACAATTCGTAGAGACAATATCTCTTTTTCTTTCCAGCCCCGACCTCGGCTCTCGTGTCACGTTATATACGTAAATACATATATATAAATACATACGTGTGTGTGTGTGTGTTTGTGTGTGCTGTGAGGAACTGCAAAATTCATTAACGGTTCCTCGACTCATACGAATAACGTCAGAGCTCGCGAGCGTTATACGACACACACACACACACACACACACACACACACACACACACGTGTATATAGTTTAGTACTGTAATACTATATAGAGAATGTCGAGAGCGTGCATTCCATCGTTTCTCGCGCGTGTGAACACCGTAAGTCGTATATACGTGTACACTTGCACACGTACGTTTTCCACATGCACGAGAATGAGAAGGAGGTGGTGGAGGACGAGGCTCGTCTCCAATGGTGTGAGGGACAACTGGACGGGAACGGGAGTGACGAGAGAGAAATATATATATATATATATATATATATATATATATATATATATATATATATATATATATATATATATATATATATATAGAGAGAGAGAGAGAGAGAGAGAGAGATGATGATGATGATGATGATTATTTATTCTGCCCTAGCGAGCTATGGGGCAACAAGACTTTACTTTAGAGAGAGAGAGAGAGAGAGAGAGAGAGAGACGGCGTATGGGAATAACGATGATGTCGAGAAAGAGATAGAGAGAGAAAAGTGGTTGATATGCTCGCGGTGGCTGGCAGACGGGCAGACCTTGTCTATCGTCATCCGCGAGCCACGCAAGGAACGTATACACGGGAGTTATTAAGGTCAGTGGCGTAGTGCACGACGCCAACGACGAGACGAATGGAAATACGAAGAGGAGAACGAAGAGCCTAGGAACGACGCGATATCGTTCGACGACGAGTCTCGAGTTTCGACAAAAGGAATTTTATTTTACGGTGGGGAAGATCCGAACGTAACGTAGTTGGAATAAATCGTTAAGGAAATAATGACGTTCGAGCATTAACGATGAACTTTGTAACGATAATTTTCGTTAAATTTGAATATTAATTTACGATTTTAGGGCAAAACAATGTCTAAACGTAATTTGCTTTTTATCGTTTAAAATTCATTAATTAATTATCGACTTATTTTTAATTGATAATTATATCGAGCTTTTCTAAAAAAAAATTCCGTTACCATCGAGTCGCGACGATGGAATTTCTGGAATTTTCAAACAATGCGAGATATTAAATCAATAACAACGAATCGATGACGACGATTAACGTTAAATAAGATATAATTTCGAAAAAAAAAAATATATTTTTTTTAACGATACGAATCGCGATTTAAAGAATTGTACGAGAGATTGTAAGTCGGGGGAATTCAAACGAAGATGGGAATGTGTTCTTCATTTCCTCGTGATTTTCGTGCTCGATTACATTCGACGATCGAGCAGGTTATCTAATCGATCGTAGAGCTGGCCGACTTTGCGGTGCCACGATGACGCTTCCACGCACACGAGAGAAAGAGAGCGAGAGAGCGAGAGAGAGAAAGAGAGATAGGGAGACTAAGGCACGACGTCGTCTTGTTGATACGCCAATGTGGAGGCACACCTAGAGCCCGCACAATGAGACAGAGTGAAGGCGAGTCAATGTATCTGCGTACGTGTGTGTGTGTGAGAGAAAGAGAGAGAAAGAGAGAGAGAGAGAGGGAGAGGGAGAAAGAGGGCAATGGAATGCGCGTAAAGAGACACATCGTTCTCTCGTTCACGCTGTTGTCTCGAGGCGAACTTGGTGCGTACGAAAATTTAGCGAGACGAGAGACTCGTGTTGGGTATTCTTAATCATCGGCGATTAATCGAATGTCACGTCTGGCAGGGCGTAATGTAAGTCCCGCACGAATATCCCTCTGTCTATGTATAATAAATGGGTGGGGCACGTTAAAAGAACGCATGACTCGTAATCTGACCGCGAGAGACGAAAGTCCACGAATGAATTTAATTCGGGTTGAAAAATTTTACCTCAACGAAAATTACGTTATTCTTGTCATCTCGAAATCGCTCTGCGATTTATTGAAAAGTTAATCAATTTCTCATCGATCGTTAAACATAATTGTTCGAATATAAAAAAAAAAAAAAAAAAGAAAATTAATTGATCGAATTATCGAATGAAAATCTATAGAAAGAATATTTTTATTTCGAACTCGGAATAATTTGGTCGTGTCCATTTTTCATTGACCGCGAAGAGGTCAAAATAAAAGAAAGGAAATAAAAATTATGCCATTCAAGACGGTATAACGATCACCTGACGTCGTCTCGTTCCATTCGTTCAAAGTCGTCCAAGTCTGGCGGAAGTCGCTTAGAACTACCAAAAACTTTTTGTCGGTATGTCGGTCCGACTTTCAAAAGTGACTAAACACTGACAAGGGGCGCGTTGGGCCGGGGTCAGAGGAATACCCGGCACATAAGTACACGAGCTAACACACACACACACACACACACACACACACCTATATATATCTACAACTACGTGACTCTCGTACATATAGTCGTCGTTGTGTGACTCGTTTACCGTAATTGTTATTTACACGTTACGTTACCACGGCCACCGGCGGCGTGTGTAACGGGCTTAAGAGCCAGCAGATGCATCCGAAGATGTTCACAACAGGAAATTCCTTCTCTTCGTCTCTCTCTCTCTCTCTCTCTCTATCTCTCTTTCGTCTTGTCTCTCCACTACATTTCTCCGTGATGCTTGCTCGCTCTCACACTATTCGCTCCTTACATGGTCGTGGAGGGGATCGACGACTCGACTGCAGAGCTAGCCGCGACAAAATTTAGAACTAAGGGCGCCCTTTCATAGACCGAGTAGGCTAGACTCACTTTTTCTATGAAAAATATATTTTACGTAAACCATTCGTCATTTTTAAAGCTTATAATTTATGTAATTATTTCTTAATAATGAATAGCGATAATGTGCGAATGTGTTAATCTTAACTGCGAAATATTCGATCACGACAAAATGTTCAATTACACTTAAATATTTTTGATATAATAAATTTTATTTTTGTCACTTGATCTATAATTTTTTTGTCAATACCTGATGGCTGGTAAATTGGGAAAAAAATAATAATAATATAAACAGTATGAAGCCATAAGGGTCTGCACTTATCGAGGAGGTCCAAACTGTCAAAATTCGTCACAAGCGGCGCTGGCAACTTGTTGCATAAGCTATAGGAAGAAACAAAAAAAAGTGTACACATACACACGTGTACGATACGTCGTCGAGAATTTCTGGGGCCCTTTACTCGAGTCGAGTTTCAAACGTTTTCCTCTCGCTTTATCTCTCCTTCAACCTCGCATATTACGACTATCTTTATCGTGGGTAATACAAGAATGTGTGTGTGTCTTTATGTGTTCGAGCTCGGCACTTCCCCTACTTCTCTAAAAACTGCATGGGCAACGGGGGAATGCACAAATAGACACCGGGACGAGGAGAGACGCGGGGACGCGTTCCTTTTCTCTCTCGGAGCTATAACGAGAGAGACTCGGTGAATGGACCCGTCGAGCTCCTCGTTTCTCCGGCACGAGGGAACGAGAGAGAGAAAAAAATGTCAATGAGCCGGAGGAGTTGCGTGAGCGTAATTATCAACTCGGGCTATACACCAACGTTGACGTAGCTCGTGCGTAAGTTCAAATATATATATATATATATAAGGGGGTTGCATATCACGATCTCTTTCTCAGATTTTTATATTTTTTATATCTCGAGACTCGCGCTCGAGTTTCAATGTGTGCAGTACGATATTTATAGAGCGCCTTTGTACATAAGTTGTAATAAATATGTCTATATTTTCATATCCTTGTCTATTCTTAAGTACGCGTGTGTGGAAGAATATTGAGAGATTTCGTAAGACGCTGCACGAAGAGTTTCGTACGGGTAAGGAACGCTTGGAAAACGTGATACGTGTATATGTGTTTGTTGTCGCACGACGATCAATCACGATCTTGAATTTTTACCTTTTTTTATATATCTTCTTTTCTTCTCATTTTTTTTTATTCGTTGTTCTTCGTAAAAGAAGAGTCGATGGATTTTAAACATTTTATTAATATTCCTCGTGGAACTCGTGAATTGTGGGCGTTAAACGCAGGGCGTGACTCATCGTTGCAATTAAGAAATTTGCATATGACAAACTTGGGGAGAATTCCGGGATATTTGATACGCGTACACGGTGTGGAATTCTGATGAAAACGACAATTTTTCTTTTCCCCCTCCCCGATCTCGTACGTAAACGTATTTTACAAAAATATTAAAAATCTAAATAATTGTCGAAATATTTCAAAATCATGATGTAAATAATTTTTCGTTAAGAAATTAATTACCTTCCAATCTCGCGAGATACGAAATTTCCGGTGTACGTAAAATTGCTCGTAATCCCTCTCTCTTCTCTCATGGCGTAGTACACACTCGCGGTAAAGCCTCGTGGCTGGACAGCCCACGCAAGAGAGAGAGAGAGAGAGAGAGAGAGAGAGAGAGAGAGAGAGAGAGAGAGAGAGAGAGAGAGAGAGAGAGAGCGATGCGCGCATGAACTCGGGTATATACACGAGAGACACACCGAGTAGAGAGCGAGAGGTGGGTTGCGCGCGTAGTATATTACGAGTCCGAGCGGGGGAGTAGTACGAGGCAAGAGAGCCGGGCAACACGCGGTCGGTATTCACCGGTGAATGAACCACGCGCCATGGAAGGGGCAGGGCCGGGGGGGGGGGGGGTGGAGAGAGAAAAAACCGAGAGAAAAAAATGTCAATGAGCGCAATTATTATTGCACGAGGCGAGAGCGCGCCCGCGCACACACACAGACTACGCCATGCAGCACGGAGGGTGGAGGGTGCATTTGCGCATGCGCCATTCGGTACGATTCGCCGTTCTCGTCGTGTCGCGATGGAAAAAGAAAGAAGAAAAAAAAACGAACCCCCGAGCGGTACGAAAGGGTTTACGCGTCGGAACGATAGGGGGTTTGCATCGGTACGTCGTATCCACCACTACGAATTGCTTTAATACCGAGAGTGCGCGAGGGTCGAAGAATAACGAGGAGGAGAAAAGAGCGAACGAGGGTAGGTGGTAGGGAGAGTGCACCAACCGATTGTTTACTGCGCAGTAGCGGCGGAATCAGCGGGATTCGACCCTCTCGCGTCACACTTTTTTAAAAGTCCGTGCGGCCGAATCGACCAACTTTTCTCTTACACATATATGTATATATATATATATATATGTGTGTGCGTGCGTGTTTATGGGTATGAGGGGGTGGGTGAAATTGCAGTCAGACGATGCACCGGTTTTTTCTTTCTTTTTCTATCCTGGGTATTGTGACGTATAGAGGAAGGGAGGGCTGGATGGAAAATATCTATAACTTCGAATCATATGGCATATGAGGATCGAGTCGCTGCTTTGTCCATGTCGTTGGGCACACGAGTTGTGCACCGCCGCAGAAAATGGTTGTTTTTTGGGGTTGCAATTGCAAAATGTGAAGATTTTAAATACATTTCATCTTGCACTCAGGCTGAATAATTAACATTTATATTTTAATATAAAAATATAAACATTTATATTTTTTTGTTCTATCTTTGTCGAGGCCATAAAGTTAGCTCTTCCATCTTGCCCTCCCTTCCCCTACAGGGTTGCTGATATTTACCTCATACACACCGAATAAAAATCCTTCAAATCCCTACCCTTATATTGCCGCATTGGAAATTCAGCGCACGAACGAACGGGGAAGTAATAAACCCGGGATGGTCTCTCTTTCAACGGGGGTGTCGTTTCTTCTTTTTCGTACAAACAGGAAATAAATCGATTTTTGACCCGATTTATAAAATACTTTGGTTCAATATTCTTCGAGGACTGTTGCTGTCGTTATTTTTCTAATAAAATTTTTTCATTGTCTTTCCCTCGTAAATAATTCGATCGAGCGGTATTTGATTCATAATTTTGAGTACGTATAGACGGATTTATGTCATATAATGCAGTAAGTATGATATTTCAACGATATCGAGAGTACTTACCGATGCATCTTTATTGCTCGTCGAATTTGCATTTTTTTTTTTTGAGACAATAATAATTTCGAGATATTTTCAAGTGAACTTCCTACGTGTGTATACGACGTTATTAATCAATGTATATGTTTATAATACTTATATGTATTTATTTATAAATATGGTATCAAAATATTGTATTTTTCACACACCAAATTTAGATTTTACAATAAATGGGCTAGCTTTGGTATTGACTGTTTTATGATGACTGACATTCCTATATGGGCAAACGATCGTATTTTTTGTTTTGTTTTGAGAAAGTAGAATTTGCGATTTTCTGGCCAGTACTTGGTGCTTTTACTTACGATATTATCGCCTGTGGGTACATTATAGCGTCTTAGGGATGAAAGATTATAGTGGAGGATGTTTAGCTCACCTGTAACAGAAAGATAGAAATAAACATTATTACCGCGTCGCGTTAATGCACAAATTTATTTATTTCAATTCTTCAATCCTAATATATATATATTTCTTTTGCCAGACAAAAATTAGTAGCATAATTCATCCAGCAAGGATAAAAATACATTCGTAAATGTCTTCAACATTATTTATCAACGTTTCTACAGCTGGAATTAATCCCAAACGTGATCTAAAATAATTTTTATTACATTAAAAAAATTAATTTCTTCCCTTCTGAAAGAAAAGATTGTGAAAATAAAAAAAAGAAACTTTAGATCTTATTCTTAAAAATGCAGTTTGACGTCGGTATAACCTCGAGCAAGATCGAGGCAGCCGACACAGTGGACTATCATCCGCATCCCTGTACGCATGGCGCGCATTGCATCCGCATGCATTACGTATATATATATATATATATATATATATATATATATACGGTGCAATAATATACAGCGAACGTAGTTGCACATTCGCGGGGGCCCGAGCGTTCGGAAAAGGCCAAGAGAAGAGATGATGTTTTCGCTCTCGCTGTTGCACTTACCGGATCGTAGCCTATATTTATATTATGAATGCACTACGAACGTACGAGTCGGGATACAACGGGTACGGTTGGCTCGCATTCATAAAGCACACCGGACATGCAGGATGCGAACGAACCGAAGGAACGAACGAACGAGCGAACGAACGAACGAACGAACGAACGAACGAACGCGCGCGTGCGCCCTCGCGAGAGTCTCTTTCGCTTTCCTCTTCCTCTTCGAGCCCCTCATCCTCACTGACTCAGTCACTCACTCACTATCTCTGTCTCTCTGTCTCTCTCTCTCTCGTGTGCTCGATCGCGATTGCCTCCTCCACCCTCTCACTGTCTCTCTCGCTGCACTCGAGCACTTGGGGAGTCGCTCGAGTAAGCCCGTTCCGCTCATACCCAATCCGCCCACGTCCTTACTCTCCCTCTTTCTTACATATATAGTTTTTGCTCTCTCCCTCGCTTCCTTATATTTTCTCTCCTTTTTTTTTGTTCCTTCATTTATTTCGCATACCGTCGCATTTTACGTTTTTTTTTCTTCTCTTCGTTCTCTTGGCTTCTCTTTTTTCTTTTGCGCCTCGCGCTCTCGCACTCACGATCCTGCATTCGACGATGCAACTGTATTTCTTTTCTTTTTTTAATCCCTTTTTCTTATTCTTTATGTTCTCAACACCCGCCTTGCTAGCGCCACCAGGCAGCAAACCTCGGAGATACGAAGAAGAATAAGAGGAAAAGGAAGAGGAAAATGAAGAAGAAGAAGAAGAAGGAAGGAAGGAAGAAGAAGAAGAAGAAGAAGAAGAAGAAGAAGAAGAAGAAGAAGAAGAAGAAGAAGAAGAAGAAGAAGAAGAAGAAGAAGAAGAAGCAGCAGCAGCAGAAGAAGGAGGAAGAAGAAGAAGAAGAGCGAGAAGAGGGCCCCGCGAGCCGCAATGAGGAGGCGAGCAAGCAAAAAGCTTCATCCCCCACCCCCCTGGCCCCTGGCTCAGCCCCACCACCACTCGCTGCTCCCTACACTCTGACGATCCGAGTCGTCGGCTACTTCTGCCAGTGCTGATGGTGGCGGGGCCGGGGTCAACGGACCGCCGGAAGTCGGGGATGCGGGGTTCTCTCTCTCTCTCTCTCTCATACTCTCGTCTCTCGTTCACCTTCTGTCTTTTCCCATCTTGCTTGCAGACCTCTCCGGATTCTTGTCTCGGTTCTGTTTTAATTCATGAGTCGTCGTCGTCGTCGTCGTCGTCGTCGTAGTCGTCGTATTCACGAAATAAACAAATAACATCGCATCCGATTTCTTCAACTTATTAAATCGTAGATTAAATTCACAATAACGATAATAGTCCTAAGGACAATTTTTTAAATCTTCGTAACTTTTGTTTCCTTTTATTTATGTTTTGTTTTCCTCCAGAATACTATATTTACGTATATATTTGTATAAAAATTTGCATGAAAACCATTTGTCAATTTCTCTCTCGTTGTCCGCGGGAGATAGCTACGAGTTTTTTTGCACAAATCGTCGGGAACGGTATCGATGAACCCGGTGAATGTGTAGTTCGTAGCGTGCAACTATCGTTCATTGCACCTACAGTCGGATACGTATACGCACACACACACACACACACACACACACACACACACACACACACACACACACACACACACACACACACACATATATATACATATATATGTACTCGATGAGCGAGCAAAGAGTGTGTATATCGGTAAGGTATGCAGCGAACCACACCACGGGCTGCAGCATGCATCGGTGGTGCGTATCGATCTTATACTTTTTTGCGGGTTCCTCGGCCGTCGTCGTCGTCGTTGTAGCGATCGGGCCGAGACTCGGTGCGCGGGGCAGGGACGACTGTACAAAATGTGTGAGAGAAAGAGAACGTGAGAGAGTGGGAGAGAGAGAGAGAGAGAGAGAGAGATAGCAAAGAGTCTCGACTCTCGACGTACGTGAGCCGAGCCTCCCGAACCGTGTTGGTGTGTGAGTGCGTGGGTTCTGTGGGTTCGTGGTCGATGACGTCAGGCCGCGACGGGAACGGTCACAAATACACGTATACGTTCTTACTATACAATTGCACTCGCAACAATGTATGCGTATATTATGTATACCTACTATGACTGTAAATTATATACATATAAGTACAAGTGTGTGTGTGTGTGTGTGTATTGGGTTGATATGCGCGTGTTTGTGTGAATTACGCGTATATTACAGAAGGGTGGTGAACGTGTGTACGAGTGGATTCGCCTAGTACGCGCAAATGTCACACGGCCGGGGGCAAGTGAGGAACCCGGTCGCTCGCTCGCGAGCGCGCGGCCATGTGTGGGACCGGAAGTGTGAGTATCCGGCCAGACTCGTGTGGGCTTCGCTATATACGCTCGCTGCCTGCTTGCTTGCTGGCTTGCTTGCTTGCTGCTTGCTTCTCTCTCGCCCCACGACGACCAACATTCACTCCTTCTCTCTTCTTCTTATTCTTATCTCTCTTTCCCATGTATTCACTCTTTCTGTCTCTCTCTCGCGAGCGAGCGAGGCTTGGATTTACGCTTCGCATATTATTATATAGAGACAGCGAAAGCAGGGGCTTTTTAGCAATCGTTGCCGACTGCCCGCATGTCTCTCTCTGTGTGTGTGTGTGTGTGTGTGTGCATCGGATTTTTTTTTCTCGCCTATCGGAAGAATTTTGCATTTTTCGATATCTAACGTCGTGATTTGTTCCTTTTTTCTTCCCTGGGGGAAATGAGAGTTTGAAGATTGGGGTTTTTGTAGGCTTTCGAGAAAATAGCTGTCTTTGCGGTCAGCGGAACAAATACGTAGATACGGGGGTGTAAAAAAACGCAAAGTGGGTACCTACGCTACGATATAGGGTTGTTAAAAAAAAAACGAAACTATGCAACGAAGGGCCTCTAACTTTCCTTCTCGATGGAGGTACGACTCCGCTATGCGCTCGTTTTCCTCGTAATCACCGTAGCTCCGTAATGGCTTTCGCCAGTTACCCTCAGTTATGAGTTTTACTCGATTTTTTACAGATTTTTAAAATGCAACGATCAATTTTCGTAATATTGAGGGTTTTATCGTTTTTCTTTCTATTTTTTTGCGCGTTTGAAAATACTCTCACCCCTATAAACGTAAAGCTGTCGTAACAAAGACAATTCTCCAAGTCGACTTGTGACTTTGAATTAAAATTTGTATTCTTTATTAACCGTTGATTAAATTTATTAGTAATTTCTCGTGAAAATGGATTTGTTGAACTAAAATTAATGAAAAATGAAATTAGGAATAATTTGTCGAGTGCGAGAATCTGAAATTTGTCTCGGTAATTTCGCGCCTGCAACGAAAGTTCGTGCGTATCGTGGTGTGCGTAGCCCGCTCACCTTTTCGCACCAAAAAGGATTCTCGCGTCTGGACTCGTACGTACACACGGACACGGAGGGCTCTCTCGGTTTCTCGCGGGATTGGGCATTGTGTGTTATAACGCATATAGCCAAGAGGGGGTTGAATCGATCGTCGGTCTCTTGTATGTGCGAGAAGAGAGAGAGAGAGAGAGAGAACGGCGTCGGCACCCCGTTCGCCTCATCGTGCCCGCGGGCACTTTCTTCTAGGAAACGCCTGACCGCCACCACTGCCCGAAAAGCGAAACGGTTCTCCGTTGCTGCAAGAAAGAGAGCCTGCTTAGTTTCTATGCTGCCGCGAGACGCGATCTTCGTAGTATGTACGTCTCATCTCTTTCTCTTTTCTTTTCGTTACCTCTCTTATAGCCGCGACGACCCGGGCCACGCCGTTCTCAGCCACACGAGAGAAAAAGAGTGGGAGAGAGAGCGCAGAGACCTAGACGCGAGGAATTTGGCTGACGGCCAGCCAGCGAGCAACCAGCGAGCAACCAGCGGCAGCGGCACCACCACCAGCCGAGAGGCCCGCGAGACCGTCGATTGAATTTTTGGCTCGAGGTCGATAGCCAGACTTTCGGAATCTTCCAGAAACCTAGTCTCATCTTGTGCGTGTCTCTTTTCCTCGCATCGATATAACGAGACACCGCTCCTATTTCTTCTTCTTCTTCTTCTTCTTCTTCTTCTTCTTCTTATTCTTCGTTTCGTGTCCCAAAGACGTCGTAATGATCACAAAACGATCGATATTATCGATTATTTCGATCTATTTCAAACAATTATTATTTATCGACGAATTTAATTTAAAAAAAATATATATATACATATATATATGAAATTCATTAAATCATGCAGAAATTTCGAACTTTATGTCCTCCGATCTCATATATATATGTATTCTTCTCTTCTTTTTTTCCGTTGTACGTGGCGCCGCGTGCACCGCTCGCGCGCGTCCGTTTCCCATTCATGTTTGTCGCGGCAGTGGCGTTCAACGCACGACTTTGACTCGTAAATGACGCGACGACGACAACGAACGACGAGGGTACCGAGAGACGGAGACGGGAAGCGTATAGTATACTATAGCACACTGTACAAGTTATTTAACGAGAGAGAGAGAGACACACACACATATATATATCGATATATAATAGATAGGACGAGTGAGAAAGGGAATATTCCAATATTCGATAGCATCGAGTGCGCATAGATAAATAAATGCATACGTAAGTCCCTCACTCCCTTTCTCCTTCCCCCCCCTCTCTCTCTCTCTCTCTCGAACCTCGTACACAATTTTATCCCACCGAAAAACTCCCTCGCATAGCCCCATTTAACTATATCTCCGGTCTCGAGAGTCTCGATCGCGCCGGCGGCTCATCTCTCGACGTCGACACAGCGCCAACCGGCGAGAGAAAGAGCGAGAGAGAAAGAGAGAAAGAGATAGCGCGCGCACAACCCCGGAGGAGAGAATCGGCCCTCACGATTCCCATTCAAGAATCTAATTTATATTGGAGAGAATTCCGGAGTCGAAAGCGCGGCTACGAACGCGCGAAGGCGTCGATCTTTGAGGCGCCGCCGTTTAAGATGCATTATATATATATATATATATATATATATATATATATATATGTGTGTTAGTACATGCATGTGCCAGCGGGGCGGCCGACAATAGACGAGAGCATGCGTGTGAGAGAGATGGAGAGAAAAAAAAGAAGTTTGAAAAGAGAGAGAGGGTCGATATTACAGAATGCGGAGAACGATATGGGCAAGAGTATAAGAAAAGAAGAAGGAAAAAAAAGGATACTCGAAGACGAAGAAGAAGGAACGGGGGATAAGGTGGAGCGGAGAAGTTACCGAGAACTGGTCTTCGGACCCAATATGATAATTGGGCATGGAGAACGTTGTGAACATAGCACCTTGTAGGCCTCACCAGTGGCTATTGTTGCCTCTCTCACGGCTTTCCGAGACACTCGGGCTTCGAAGAGGAGAGGATGAAGAGGCTGTATAAACGTATACCGATAGAAAAGAATAACAAACGAGAGACCGTGTGTATGTACGTATGTGAGAGAGAAAGAGAGAGAAGGGGGGAGAATGCGCCGACTTTGAGCGCGAAAACCTCAAAGCCTCTCTCCTCGTCCGCAGCTCTCCCCCGATGCAACATCGAAGCTTTATTTTTGTTAACCACCAACCCCATTTTCTTTTTTTTTTTTTTTTAAGAAATAATTTCTATTTTGTTTAATAATAATTGGAGATAGAGAAAAAGATTGTTTTTTTTTATATTTTTATTATCATTCTTCGATACGACCGATCTCTCGGTACGGGTCGCGCATCCAGAGACAGACGCACAGATCTATAAATATATAGATGCAACGGAGCGTCGCGACGGATGCACGCATCGGTACGCGACGTCCCGGAGCTCGAGGCACGCGCGTTTTTCTTTTTTTTTCTTTTTCTTTTTCTTTATATATTTCTCTCTCGAACGAAGGAAGAAGAAGAAGAAGAAGAAGAAGAAGAAGAAGAAGAGAAAAAATGAAAGAAGACGTAGAGAGAATTAGATACAGGGCTGCTTCGTCGATGTTAGCGCCACGTCCTTTTATCATATCACTGTGTTATACGCGACAGTGGCGCCCGATACCTGATTCCCCTTGGTCCCTCTCGCGGTCAATTCTCTTCATCCCCTCGGCACTCTTCTTTCGAAGCCGCCAATCACGAATCCTCCGGCATGGCATTATCGCTTCCGTCTCGGCATGCGCAACAAACTCTTTCTTTTTTCTTTTCTCTCTCGCTCTCTTCTCGTTCAACATTCAAAGTATCAAAAAGCCGAGCAGAACGCGCGCAAACACACGCAGACATGCACGCGGGGACAAACACGCTCCGCCCTTTGGAATTTCATCCGCGGAGGGCACGGAATAAGAGAGAGAGAGAGAGAGAGAGAGAGAGAGAGAGAGAGAGAGAGAACGCGCGAGCAACACCACGTTTACGAGACGAGAGTGCGACGACCGAGCGAAGCGTGCGTGCGTGCGCTCGGCACACACTGTGCGCGCCCTCGCGCGCTGCATGCACCACGTGAAACGAGAGCGAGTCGAAAAAAGAATGCGGTATGGAGAGGGAGAGACGGAGAGAATATGTGTGTGTGTGTATAAAGAAGCGAGAAATGAAAAAAAAAAAGACAAAGTTTGCACGGGGAATAAGAGAGCGCGCGTTTCCATTTCATTGTAACCTCGCGCTCGGGACGCCGTACGAGGTCTCACATTCACTCGCGATAAGCATTCCTCGAGATTAATCAAACGTGACGTCGGTTTCGTGAAATCGATTAAGAATAGTGCATCGCGAAGGTTCTCGGGATCGCTACGAAAATAGGAAAGAATGTGCAAGATTTTTTTTATTTTTTATTTTTTTATTTTTTTTTTAATTATAGTGAGGGAGATAAAAATTCTATTCGATACGTGGTACAAGAGTTTATCAATTTATCTCGATTCTTATCAAGAAATAAATACGAGAATCTGAATTTTATTTAAAAAAAAGAAAAAAAACGTTATGACAATCGTAAATTATCGTACGAAATAAAATACGAATATTCATCGCATTGAAAATCCAATTATCGCAACAACAAAAATATATATATAGTTATTTCGAAATTTAATTGGCGAATAATTTTCGTACACCGAACTTTACACGTTGTTAACGAATTATAACAGATAGGCCACGTGCAAAAGATTTTTTTCGCACGACGAACAACAAAAAGAAAAGGAAAGAAAAAAAAAAGAAAGAAACGATATCGCGAGCAAGAAATAATAATTTTTCAGCGAGATACGCATCGTTAACGAAAAGAATTTTCGACGCACACGCGAAAGGCCTCGACGAAAGTTACAAGTACTACCGTACTATATTGTAAAAAACGGGTCAGAGCACGCGCGTGTGGCTCGAAGTAAACGAGAATGGGAAAAGACAGAGCAAGAAGATAAAAGTTGAACGTACGTGTTAGGTGGAACGCTTTGGTGGGGATGGAATGCACCTTCTTGGAGAGGAGTCGCGTCTACCTTCGTGCCCCTCCTCATGTGCGTTTATATGTATATATACGCGAATGCATACGTGTTATATATATGTACACTTGGGTATATGCGTCGAGTCGAGCGCGAAAGAGAAAAATAAAAAAAATTCAGGTAAGGTGGGAGGGGCGAAGGGTTGGGGGGAGGTGGCGGACCGAGTGAAGGTGAACTGATAGTGAAAAGATGAGAAAGATAGAGGGCAAACGAGAGCGAGAGAGAGAGAGAGAGAGAGAGAGAAACGGGCGGGAAGGAGGGCAAAGGGTGGGAGGGGGTGAAAACGATGCCTCCAGTCTTTCGGGACACAACAAACAGACGCCGCCTCGTAATTTGTTTTCATACGTTCGCCAGTCTTCGCCTTCTCGATCCTCTTCTTCTCCCCCTTCATTTTTATTTTTTGTTATTCGAAATTTCGTTTTTTTATATTATTTTTTTACTTTATTATTCCTCGTATTGCCTCGAACAGTTGGTCCTCTCTCCATCCCGTGGCAATAATTCGCGAAATACTCTCGACGAGTAGTTGCACACGCGCAACACGTCGCTTTTTGAATCATCTCGTTTCAATTTTCACGAGGAAATCGAACTAACACCCCCACCCCCCTCTCGCACCATCCTCCCAACCACTACGTCAAATTCGCAAGATTTGAGGTCGAACGAGCGTGAAAATTTCTTGAAACATTGATCGAAGTCGAGATGCTTCGGGGGATGATTTTTGCGCGGACGTTGGGAGAAAGAATCGCGATGGCGACGATAAATTGGCGAAGTAGAAACGCGACGATGGGGACTCTCTCTCTCTCTCTCTCTCTCGCTCACTCACTCTCTCGACGATGTATGTGGAATGTTGCGAATTTTCGAGGGATGAGAAATTGGTAGGATGGAGGGGATGGGGTGGTTTGCGAATGCATATATAGCGAGCGACGAAAGGGGCGAATATGGACGACGGGTTCTCTCTTCGGTTATTCGAAGGATTGCGCGGCGGCGTCGGCGGCGCCCTCGGGCCATTAATCATCCCAATAATTGCTTCCCCCTTTCCCTCCCCTCCCAGCCACCCCCAGCCCCCCCCCCCCCCCCCCGACATCATATAATTCCTATAGAAGAGCCCTTCTATCTTTCACCGTCTCTCTTCTCTCGCACGTATATACGTGTGTTTTCCGTCTTGCTTAAAAGTGTCTACGTTCGCCGCTGCAACGCCGACGAGAAGAGGTGGTCCTCCTCCTCACTCTCGTTTCACCGCCCTTTCCACCACACGCTATCACTCCCGATGTATATAACACCCCGAGTCGTTCTTCGGACCAACTCGCTCACACTCGCTCCGCACGTCGTCTATCTAAGCATCGAGGCACGCGCGCGAGAGAGAATACGCGAATCGAAAAATTGATCGAAAGGATCAAAAGGATCTTTTGGCCGGTGGGAGAAAAAAAGATAAATGGAGGATAAACGAGACGCGACGAAAGAAAAATATTAAGGACGAAAATTACGAGAGAATGAAAAAACGTATGAAACGACGACGAGCATTTTATCTCAATTGCTTGAGGAAAAATCAAGAAAAAAAAAAGAAAAAAAAAAAACTGGGTTTTATCAATTCTAAACGGGGCGATATCTAGATGGAAATTCCACGAGTTTTGTTCTAATGCACGTATTTATTGCTCGACGAGTCACGGGGATTGCCGGTTTTTCCATCGTGCACAGTCTTATGTCCGGTTACGGTGCAATCGCGAGTTATTACGCACCGGCTAATTGAGCATACCGGAAGTGGTCCGTAGAGAGCGATGGAGAATCAGCGAGATGCATAGCCCAAGCAAGTACGCGCGTACTTCCCGCCAACTGTTTAAATTTTTTCGTACGTTTACGCCGAACGATATCGTATACACAATTACACCCACCCCCACATTTTTCTCCTAATTTCTATATAACATCGCGATTCATAATTCTTTCGCTTCCCTTGTAGACGTTTGAAATTAAACAAATAATAATATATCGTATTACTCGAGATGAAAAAAAAAAATCTCGCGAAACGACGATAAAATAATCAAATTTATCGAATATCGATCGAATTTTTTGTCCTCGTCACTCTCGACCGTGCAAAAATTAATCGATCCTCGACCCTCCTCCATTCTCTCGATATAATCGAGGAAATATATACGCGATTACGAGAATAACGGGAGAAAATATAAACGATTCGTTTGAAAATTTGTGAATTCGTTTCTCGACTGTCGCACGCTACCTCGTACGTAGCTACGTTTCGACATATAAACATATATATATATATGCGTCGTGTATGTATAAGAATATACAGTCTCGAGTTTCGTGGGATCCGAAGCCTCGCCTCGGATTAGCTTGGAATGCGTGAAGGTGCTTGTGTAGGAAGACACGACCGGGGCCATCATCGAGCAGGCACATAACCAACGACATACATAAAACATTCGTGTATACATATATTCATCCATGAAATACATAGGAGAATTGTCGGCGTCGTTGTGTCGCGTCCACGTAGCTAGTATTATCTTTCTCGAGTATGCGGCGGTGTCGCGCGATGTGTCGTGAGGGGCCGCGTGTGCTTTCGTGAACGCGGATCGAAAGAATCCCATTCATAGATGTGGTACACATCGCTCGAGTCTGGATAGATTGGTCGGGTGAAAGGTGGTGGTAGCCAAGCGGGGTGAAAGCGTCGCGGAGAGATGGAGATAGCGTTGTGAGAGAATGAAGATGAGAGGAGAAAGAGAGAGAGAGAGAGAGAGAGCAGAGGTGGAGAGAGTTCTTGTGGTGTGTTTGAATTAGACGGCGCCAGGTAAAGAACGTGGAAAGAGGTTTCTCTCCCACTCGAATGAAAAAGAAAAAAAGAAAAAGAACTTCATCATACACACCACGAATCAGCGATAAATACGAAAGAGGGAGAGCGAGAGAGAGAGAGAGTGAGTGAGTGAGAGCGTATAAACACGTGGGAGGAAGAGAATGAAAGAGAAAAAAATGGGAACCCCCCACCATCTAGACAGCGCTGCACCTAATACGCATTTACGAAAATCCATTCATCGAATAGATTACTGTATGTGTGTGTGTGTGTGTGTGTGTGTGTGTGTGTGTATTCGGAGCGTAACCCAATTTCCATAGTCCGATCGAGCCGCCACCGCACTCTTCGTCGCGTAGATACAGCGCATTCCGTAGACGCATCAATAAGATACGAAAATAAAAAAAAATAAAAAAAAAAAACAAGAAATGGTATTGGCCTCTTTTCCACCGCCCCCACCGCGTTTACAACAGCGCCCGACTCGAAATTATTCCATTCTACCGAAATTCCAAGCCAACACACACACAGACAGACACACGCGTGGGGATAGGAATTTTTCTACGTGTCCGATCGAACAAGAGAAATAAAGAAAAATTTCTTCATAAAAAATACGATATATTAAAATATATCGATATATTAATTTAAAGTCAAGTTTGGATTTAATTCGTAAATTAATTTCGTGTGGTTCGTTGGTGCGAGAGAAAAATAAATATAAATGAACGAAAGTATTACGGGCGTATATAGTTTAATATGTAATCGTCGATACTGGTGCGCTCGTGCTTGGATCGCGGAGGCGGAGTTTGTTGGCGCGCGCGGTTTCCGGCCCGCGGGGACTTTCATGAATGAAAAGCGTGTCGACGAAGCGTTCGCCAAGAGAGAAAGAGAGAAAGAGATACGGGCGATCGAGGGAACGAGCCTTTGCCCCGTTCACAGTTCACATACTTGCATATATATAGCTATACATTATTTTTACATTCAAACACACATTTATACATATATCCCAACATCCTCGATTCTCTCTAGTCGTTGTTATACGACGCGGTCGATGATAAAGAACGGAAGCGTTTGTGTACAGTAGATTCATCGGTTATCGTCGAGGTTTCGTCTACAAGCTGCAATATAGGAAAACGACAGAGAGAGAGCGAGAGAGAGAAGAGCGGGTGCGGTCTTCCGAGAGAACGCGAACGGTACGAACGAGAAACACGGACGGACGAGCGGACGGGATATCAGTCGGTGACCCAGTCATGCGCCTCGATGTGCCTTCGTACATACTCGCGGGGCCTTCTCTTGGCAGAGCGATAGCCCCTTTGCCCATTCAACATATCTGCGCGAGCTTTCTCATATTACACCGATTTATACATATATATATATATATATGCATCATCGCGGCCTTTACCCGAGCGAGGCCAGCGAGAATTTTTCTCACCGCTTTTCTACGATAATTATTGAGAAATAATCTCCCCGGCCGGGTCGACGCTTCGAGGAAATTACGTAGAAAAATTTACGATCGAACGGTGAACTAGTTTTAATGAAAAATAAACAAACAAAAATTATATTATCATATTGAAATAAAAAGAGACGATAAAACATGAATTCTTATAATTTCATTAAAAATCTGTATTAAAGAACAAACAAAAAACAAAGGAAAGAAAACGTGTAAGATTTAATTTTGCGACAGAAACGAAGAGTTTTTGAAACGAGCGCGAATGCAGCAAGGATAATCGTCCGGGCAAAGTGGAATGCACCTTGCTCGGCAGGTTGAGCGTTGCTTGCTGCAACACACACACGCTCACACTGCAATAACGTTCCTCTCTCTCGATCTTCCTCCTTGCCCTCGGAGCGTGTCTCGTTCCTTCGCTCGTTTGTACTTTCTCTCTTTCTCGCGTGCGAGCGCGAGAGAACCAAAGGATACAATATACATATATATATAGCTTTACTGCGAGTTGGCGAGCGAGAGAAAAAGAAGCACATATACACGTATATATATATGTGTGTGTGTGTGTGTGTGTGTGTGTGTGTGTGTGTGTGTGTGTGTGTGTGTGTGTATGTATAAGTATAGGAATCAGAGGGAAAGGGAGCGAGGTTTCACTCCTCCGCGTTCATCGACAGTGGCGCAGACCACCTCATTCATCCCATCTGCATTCCTACGGTGCTACCTGGGGTCCGGTGGAATGTCCGCGGCGCTGCGGGTACACAGAGCGAGCAGCTCTCCGGAGCACCGCCGTTCTCACCGTACCGCGCGGACCCACGGACTTTGAAACTCGTCGTGGATGTTTCACCGATTTTACGGGACATCGTACAATACGGACAATCGCTCGAAAAAAAACAAATATTACAGGGAAAAAAAGAAAGAAAACAAAAGAACAAATTATTGCCTATTTAAAAAAAATGGATTTTCAATATTTACAATTCTTTTTTCCCCAAATTACAAATTAATGAAAAAAAAAAAAAATGATTCGATAAATCAAACGGATGGAAACTAATCGAAGGAGGCGTCGGTTTCGTATGATTCCCGGATCCGAACGAGAATCGACCCTAGAGCGTCACCTCCGATCGTCGATGATATACGTAACTACCCGCTTCCGCCATACCGCGAAAGTTCGTCGATTCGTTCCGATCAAAGAACCGAAAAATTCGCGTATAGGATTCGTGTACGAGTAACAAAACTCGGGAATATCGCGAAGAATTTTTTTTCTCCTTTTTTCTTTATTCTCGCGTCTACATATATTTCGCGTGACATATATACAAGGGGTTATCATCAATAAAGTCTCAAATATAGCAATGTAGGTATAATGGTGCGCGCGGCGAGGTTTTTACCCGATGGGACTAATGACCGTCGAGAAATCGAAAATCGTAAATAAATTAAGAAACTCGTCGTCGGCATCGACTATGATCGTCGTTTTGTATATTCTTTATAAAACTTTACACACACGCATTAACGAACGCACGAATACGTTAGTGGTCTGCTACCTATAGCTATATATCCCTAGTATTAATAATATTCGTATGTCATTACGACGTTCTCGCGACATGCGGAGGAGGGGGTTGAGCGAGATGGTTCATGAGGGGGAGGAGGAGATGGAGGAGAAGGAGGAGAAAGAGGGGTGGTTGAAACGGAGGGATCCGTCGTGTATTCGTCGATTTAATATGCGCGAGGAGCTGCGAGGTCATCGTCGGTTGGTGTAGACCGGACGTCGCCGTTCAAGCCCGCGAGGTGTTGTACAGCTATACAACCATCTCGTTTCTGTCGGTCTCCATCTTGGTTTAAACCGCACACACTCCTATACACGACTATAATATATATATATATGAATATATATATATACAAGTTTCTCTCATGATTTTACAGAGCCGTCCGAGTGTCTGGCGAAATCCCAGCGATCGTCTTTCCCGCAACAGCAGCATCAGGCTTCGTTCGTACGAACGAACAAAGGGGGCGATACCTACACACACGCACACACGGGCGCGCTCTTGCGCATACCGGGGTACAGGAGTCACAGGAGGAGAGGCAAGACCGATGAGACAACTTTTCTCGGTGCGGGGCAAAGCTGAGAAACTCGACTGCCTTGCCTGCAGGGCCATCGACATCTCGCGCTATCTCTATCCTCGATAGGCATCGCGTTCTTTAATAAATATATATGTATGTGTGTAATTCTTCGAGCATACCTTTAAATTCATATACGTATATATAGTTGAAAGGTATGCCGAGAGGAATTTCTCGACTCGTATCTCGACAACGATTTTAATTAAGCGAATATAACATTTATTAATTACAAATTTGTTTGTCAATCTCGTATATACGCGCTGTATACATTTTGATATGTACGAGTGTGTAAATACCGAGATGCCTATACGTAACGAGGACCCGATGATGAAGAGAGGGCGAAGGGTCATGGAGGAGGTAAGTGTGCAATATCGGAGCGTACCTGTAATAAAGGAGATATCGCGTCGTATTGGAGACTGACGTAGGTATATACCAACATGGGATAGAGGGTAATGGTAGGGTGGTACACGGGTGAATGTTCCCGTGGTTTGAGGTATGTGGCGTATGTGGGGTGCTGTTGCTCGCTCGCTGGTTTATACGCGTGTGTCACTATACAACGGTCACGTCGAGTGGGTCGTAGCCACCTGTGCGTCTGTCGCAAGGCCTAATTAATAAACGACGAGCTGCTCTGAGCCCGGCTGTGCCATAGAGCTATATATATATGTGTGTTGCTGTGTGTGTGTGTGTGTGTTAGTCAAGATGTATAGGAGAGTTAACAGGTAGAGCACGAGCTAATATCCTCCTGGTGTATATTTTCGTGCGCTTGTATCGAGTTCTAGCGCACGCGCACACACGCACTACGTACATACGTGAAGAATGCGTGCGCTGTTAAACGATCATCGATAGCTAGTTAATGCCGCTGATGATGCGGTTATAGCGATACGGCTACGAACGATTTCACAATTCTCGGATAAATGGTCGAGATACGGGACGAGGATGAATAACTCAATAATCGAGAGGGATTATTATGACTGTATCGATTGTGCAAGACTCGGTCGCGGGCACAAAGGTCGTTATTTATCCGCGGGAGATTCTTCGGGAGAGGGGTAGCGTCATTCTTGCGAATCAACGATGATCGATTTGATATAAAGTCCGATCAATTATTTGTAATCTTCACCGTCGAATAATTATGTCATTTTGTTAAATTAATTTTTATTGTTCTTGTTGTAGTTGTTGTTAATGATGGAGTTACTCGAGAACGAACGATTAAGTTTTTGAATTAAGTTTGAAAAGACAAATTGATTACTCTCGTCGAAGATTAAATTTCAATTAAATTGAGAATTAATTGAGTAAAATGTGTCGAGGGACGAGTTGTAAATTGTTCCATTAGGATCAAAAAGTTGTGTCGGGTTTGTTCGATTTAGAAGAAGTTTGTTTAATTCGAATTTGTTGCGATAAAATTGATTTAACACTCGTCTATTTTTCTACCAGCTGTTGTATATAGTCATACCCATATATTCATATATATATATATGCGTGTGTTCGATGGTTGGGTATTGGAAAAAGGGTTACGGTTACACCCTCGCGGCAAGGATCAACCTCAACGTACGCGTCGGCGAGAAAGCGTGAAGCGTGAAGCCTCGGCATCGCTCCATCCCTCTTGCGCTCTCTTCCGCACGCTCGTTAGAAGCGTATCATAACAGGAGGTATAAGTCGGGGAAGGTTAGGAACGAAGGAGAAAGGATTCCCGTTGTTTATTTTTCATCGTCCTTTTCAGTCGGTCGAAAAAAGTGCGAGAGGAAAAAAAAATAATGCCGAACCGATCAGTGAGAGGAAAGGTGGAGGGAGGGTAAAAAAAATGGTGGGTAATACAAGACAATAAGGGCCCTTCGATCCTCCCGAAGATATCGCGAATTTCTCTCTCTCTCTCTCTCTCTCTCTCTCATACGTTTTCGCTCCTAGTTGTTTCATCCACGATTCTTACTTTCTCTCTTTTCTTTCGCGTCGAGTAGCACACTTCTCCCACTTCTCGATAACACATATCCTTTCGTCCTATTTATTCCATTTCATTTTTTTTTCTTCCACTTCCTCCTCCTTCATCTCCTTCGTTTTCTCGTGTTCTTCTTTCCCGCTCGTTTCTCTTTCGCTGGACCAAAGCAGAGGGTACCTCTTTCACCCTAGGTATAAGCTCCTGCCTCTTTGGTCCATGCCGACAGAGTTCTCTCTCTCTCTCTCTCTCTCTCTCTCGCTCGTGCGCGCGCAAACTCGCGTTCCTCTCACTCCCGAACCCCTCTTTTATCTGCACCTCCCAATCGCTACCTTCTCTTATATTTTTCATTCTCATTATTTCGTCCGACTCTTCTCGTCTCCTTCTCGTCCGCTATTTCGCATACTCGTCCCGAGATAGCCCGCTGCGGTAAACCCGACGCGGGGTTAACACTCGGGACGAAAACAATGCTGACCAAGGCACGTCTTGTCTAAAAATTTAAAAAACAAAAAAAAAACCAGATATTTTTTCCCCTCTTCTCTATGACCTTCGTTAACACAAAAAATCGACTCATTATCTACGAATTTAATTCGATTTAACCGAAGAACATCGAATTAATTATGAAAATTTATCCCGACGTTCTTGCGCATACATTTCCGGGAAGGACCTCGATTTGACGGAAGGTACAAGTCCGTTCTCGCGAACTCCTCCCCCTGACGAAGGTGGCACATCAATATATATATATACACACAAAAATCTCTCTCTCTCTATATATATATATAAGTATTCGAAAAAATTCGAAACGAACGAGAGAGCCGAATAGAAATAGAAAGCTAGAGAAGCGGAGAGTAGAGAGAGAGTCCTTCCAGGAAGCGCGATGCTCTCGCGCTCACGGTGAGAAAAGGATAGAAATTCTTGCATATATACATACATATAAAGCTAGGAAAAAATGTGTTCGAACGATACATACACATATATCATCGTATACACACCCACACACACAGAGACACACATACATATCTATACCTATACATACTTGCAACTCGGCCTTCAATTTTCGTCTTTCTCACGCTTTTATCGCACATCCGCGCCTTGTTCCTTCACAAGTCTACCTGTTTCACTATACACATGTATATGTAAACGTAAAGACACACACACACACACATATAGGCGGTACCAATGTGTGGGAGCAAAGAGGGAGAAAGAAATAAAGAGGAAAGAGAAAACACACATATTCTCGAGTCTCCGACGCCTGGTGGCACTCTCTTTCATTCTATCTTTTAACCGTGCCAACTTACCACCGAAGCCGAGGTGATCATATAAATTTCCAAGAAACATTAACGATCGCTCTCAACGAGGCCCGGAGAATCTCACAGGGAGAAAAGTCGAATGGATCGGAATAAATACATATATGTGTGTGTGTGTGTGTGTGTGTGTGTGTACGTGTATATTAGCACGTACGTGAACATAGGCGTGTATTTTTATGTATACAGCACATACGAGAGAGAGAGGGAGAGAGAGAGAGAGATGTAGTAATCGACAATGAATTTCCGAGAATTTAAAACCCCATGAGTGTGCGGAGAGTACGCCTCGCAGGTTCTCTTCCTCTTCTCTCCTCGTATAAATTCTGGGTCTCTCCTCTTTCCCTCTCTCTCTTTCTCTCTCGCACTTTTACGCCTTTCGACGCACTCGAATCTATGCGTCTCCTGTACCGATATGTACGCCTATATCTATATATAGAAAAATTTATGCGCGAGCGTGTGTGTGTGTGTCTTTCTATATCCTCGCGTCTTTTTTTTCTTTTTTTTTCTTTACGTTTCTTTCCTTTTTCTCCACTCGCTCTCTCTCTCTCTCTCTCTCTGTCGCGCTCCCTCGCTCTCGAGTCCGAGCGGACGCTCGCTTTATGGGCATATTTTTTTCCTCAAAGGACCTACCCCAAGGTTCCTGGAATCGCCGAGCCTCCCCCCCCCCCACCCGCCCTTGCCCATGGCTCGACCTTACGCTCTCTCTTTCTCTCTTTCTCTGTCGTACCAGCTCACCGTCCTTTTTCTCGTTCATCTCCTTTTCTTTCTTACCCATCCCTGCTCTTTCCTGCTCGATCTTTCCCTTACCTATACGCGAGAGTCTTGCTCTAAAAAATCTATAACCACGAGGGAGACGAACTTGTGTTTTTGCTTTTTTGTTTTTTTTTTCACTCGGCGCAAGGGCGATTTCGTGAGATTCGGTCAGGTGCCTTGCACAACATTTTTTATCTTTTCCACGATTCGCGCGATTATTGAAATAATGACTAATAAATAAAGGACGAGAATGAAAAAAAAAGGAAAACATTGTCGAGAAATTTGGAGCGTGTGCTACGCGAGGAAGTAGAAAAATAAAAGCTCGACGAGTAAGTTCCTAGGATTATCCTGGAATAACCCTGGGAAAATTGTACGGGGGTGGAAACTTGACGGAAACGAGACGTATCTTAGCCCGAAAATTCCCACGCAGGGAGTCGGCGACGTTTATGAGAAAAGTAGCGGTACGGGGGTGGGGAAGGAGGAGACGGAGTAGAAGGAGAGAGGGGAGGGTCACGTTCGAGAGGGGGTTAGTCATAATATTTAAGATAATCCTCTCCCTATCTTCCTCTCTTTCTCGCTCTCCGAAACTTCAACTCAGGCAACGATATATAGCTTTGTGTATACGCAGGTCCGAGACAAAATTCCCATCGACGTTCGCACGGTATTTCCATTCTCTTCTTGTATGGCGAGATGGGAGGAAGCGAGAAAAAAAGTAGAAGAAAAAGGAAAAAAGAAAAATTTATAGAAAAAGAAAGAAAAAAAATATCTTTAGAAAAAAATAAATAAAGAATGAGAACGTAAATTGAAACTATTTACGACTGCCATATCCTTGAGTCTGTCCCACCGTCGCTACCACCCCCTTGACTTTATCCATAGAGTTCAACGAGCTGCTGTGCAGGCGTTTATTTCAACGCTGAGAAATAAACAAAATCGTAATCCTCCTTGGAAAAAATTCTCGTGACAATCGACTAGAAAAGTCATTGTCGAGTTTCGATCGAAAAATGTCACGAAATATTATTACACCAAAGGACGTACGATTAAATAGCAAAAATTTTGAATATTAACTCGAAGAATAAAAAATACGTAAAAAAAATGTTTTTTTTCATGAATTTTTTTTCCTCGTTGAAACTAACTTTCAAAGGAATTTTTCCGTACGAGCTCTGTGTGGTCGACCTCCTCTCCCCGCTGACAAAACCCGCGATTTTCACAGGCGCCACCGAGCTCGTAAGAAAAAAGAAAGAAAAAAGAAACGAGACGAAAAACTTCCTTACGAAAGACAAGACCACAAGAAGAAGAAAAAAAAGAAAATCGTCACCGTGCACACGGTCTTAGGAAAAGTCTTGCGGTGTGCGGGCGATGCGGTCTGAAAAATTCTCGGAAAGCCCGAAGAGTACCGAGAACCTCGTCGCGTCCACCCTAACGGCATTAACTTTGAGATACACGTCGTTCGGGCCCTCGTCGCGTTCTCGTCCTCGTCGAGAAAAACCTCGAAGAAAACGCACGATCCTTCGTACGACGTGCCATCACGAAAAAGAGATAGAGAGTGACGACTTCTCGTTATATTCGAATGAATATAACGGACAATGATTATTAAAAACGAGCACCGTCTTACGAATTTAACAACATTTCTCGATTTCTCGAAAGCTTTTGCTACTTTCTCTCTCTCTCTCTTCGTTTTAATTTGCGTTAGCAGGCTCTAGACATTAAATGCAAATGAAATTCGTAAGTAAGTGATGCCCCGCGCGCGATCCTCGAATGGGGTGCAGAGGGTGGTTGAAGATGAGAAAACGTATATTACAGTAAAGAGAGAGAGAGAGAGAGAGATAAAGATGGATTAAGGGGTAAAAGAGGAAGGGAGGAAGAGACGAAGAGACGCGAGAGAAGGTAGAATAGATTGCTGATGGAGCGTTAGCGATGGTGGCAATAAGACGTTTTTTTCCAAGAATCGAAAAGCGAGTTCGATAGCTCAGGCAACGAGAGACCGAACGAGAAATATTTCAAGGGGCTAGAGGGGCTGGTAGGAGGGGTTGGGGCACCGGGGGGGGGGAGGTTCTGGCGTCTCGCGGGGAAGGGGGGTCGCGGGGGCCCCGGGTGGCCGAAATTCCTGGCCCAATTAGGGCCCAAGGCGCGCGGCACGAAGAAGAGCGAGAACGACGAGAGAACGAGAGAGAGAGAGGGGAGGGGGGGGGGGGGAAACTCGCCTTCACGAGAGAAGCGCGCGAGCTTCGTTCTCTCTTGACGCGCGAGAGAGTGTTCGCAGCTCCCTCTTACGAGGGAGATACAATCCGAAAGAGTCTCGAGTTCCGAATACGATTGGGCAGCTTCGCTGTCTCGTATGTGTTGCCTGTGTTCCGTGTGTGTGTTTGTACGTTGGCTCGTACACGAGTCATTCACAGAAAACAGGGAATGTTGCTCCTTCGGCCGATGCAGACGAAGATGCGAGAGGATGTGTTTCGATGGAGGAAAATAAGGGGATGAGGGAGGACGATATAGGCGGGGGGGAAGTGTAGCGCGCTCTATGGCGCCAGGCCCGAGCTACAAAGGGCCGCCCTATATATACCTATACATACATGTATAACGACTTGGAGGGCTCGGGAACACATTGATAAATACGGGAACGAGGTCTTCGGGGGTCACAACGAAGAATTTACATGTTATCGGAATAACACGCAACGCTCGGAGATTATGGCCACTGATACGTGATAATTAAATCGATCTTTGGTACAGGCGTCGGACGATAACCGAGATAACGAATTGTGATCGAAGAAATTCCTCGGGAGAGCGGCATTGCCGAGATAAGAATTCGTTCAGGTATCGATGCGTCGAGGACGCGATAGAGACTTTGGACGAAGCTGCCGCGTGTCCCGTTGCTCGTAACGTCAATAAGTTTTACGATATTTACGTGAAAAATAAAAAATAACGAAAAAAGCAATGAACGGTCGAATATTCGAGAAATCAACAATATCTGAAATAATTTATATTTTTTGAAAAGTTCCAAACAAATTTTGCGTACGACTTCACGAAGTTCGGTAAGTATATGGAAAAAAGAATAAGAAGAAGCAGAAGAAGGACGAAAGAACGAGAGAGAAAAAAAAATGATATTCCGGTACTCGGTCAATGACTGGTGCATACACCTTGCGTCGAAACGACGTATTTTGTTTTTCGATGGGCGCTCGCACGAAAGTTGGAGCCTGCGGATCGGGAGTTTCGGTAGGCGAAAGAGAGAGAAGGGAGAAGAACGCGAGAGAAGGACGGAGAAAGAGAGCAAGAGAAAGAGAGAGAGAGCGAGACCAGGGTGGTTCCCACCCCCTCGGCTCTCGAGGGTCTGAAAACGCCGGGGTCCCAATGCGGCGAGAGAGATCTGCTCCTTCTCGCGCTGTGTCGGTGGCCCCGATTCTCGGAAGGACCTCATTTGTTGCTGGCTGCTATATATCTTTGGGACTCTCTTCTCCCTCCCGTCCCATCACCTTCTTTCTCTCTCTCTCTCCGTCTCTCCTGGACGGTGTTGTTGCCGCGACGAGTATATGCCGTGTGGTATGGCTCTCTCTCTCTCTCTCTCTCACCCCCCACCCATCCCGCTCGCCGTCTACGCGGGACCGAGAGAGAGAGAGAGAAAGAAAGATAAAGAGGAGGGGGAAAGGGATGCTGGGAAGGACTCGATGATGCCAGAGGCGCGCGCACACACACACCGCCATAAGTCCCTCGGCGAAGGGAATGCGTTCTTTACTTGCATGCATATACATTCATATATATATATACTCCGGACGTAACAATAAATATATATATATACGCGTACTAACGTATAAAACTACGTATACAGTAGTAAATGTAGAAAAGAGCGCAACGCTTACACTCCCTCGTATTTATACGCACACCTACGCGATATATATGGAACACGAAGATTAAAAAAGAAAAAAAGGAAAGAAGGGCGGAGGGAGCCACCATCGAGTTCTACACAATACTCGTCCTACATCTCGCGAGTAAAAGACGCTTGAGAAGAGCAAAGAGCAAGATGTACGTACGCACGCGTCTATGTGTATGTGTGCAAGTATAATCGAGAGGAGTCACACACGAACGGACTCTTTGAAATTTTCTTGAAATTCGACGCGTGAGAAATACACATTCGTATTTTGTGCGTAGGATATACGACGATGCGTTCATACCGAGACTCTCTTCGTCTCACTCGTTCGCTGCACCCCACCGTCCTCAAACATATATTCTTCTATCTTCGCACGATAAGACGATATACGCTCGTCGGCCGTGAGAAAATGCGTTCGAGAGATTTTTTTCGAAATGAAGAATTACGAGATCCTTTTTCTGTTTATTTTCTTTTTCTCCCTTAAACAGTTATCTTCGGGACTTTATTTTATTCCGAGCGATAAGTTCGATGAGAAAATAGTGGAAATTCGATGCCTTTTTGTACGTAAAATTTTTTTTTTACCTAAATACCAACAGAGAGAGAGTGAGAGAGAGAGAAATTCATAAGTTGGGAGAGCACGCAAGTCTGTGGAAGTAACCCAGAAGAATTATCGACGCAAATGTGTCTCGTGCACGACGCAGAATGCCAAAGACGAAAAGAGGATCGAGAAAATAAAAAAAATAAAAAAAAGATGGAAAAAAACGAAGAGGACGCGCTTTGGCGAGGTCGTCGTCGCGGTCTTCGGAGGAGGTCCGTAAGAAGGTATGAATGTATAAGTAGCCTGCGTGGGGGGCAGTCCTCGAGTTCCATCTCCCTCCTTTTACTCACTATATTCTTACACTCGACGATCATCGCTCTCTCTATCTCTACTACTAGTTTCATCTCGCTTACTCTATCTCTCTCCCTCTCTTTCGCGGTTCCGTCATCTTCCTCTTGCCTCGTACAGGTATAGACGGTAGAGAGTGTAACACGCGTTATACACCGATAAACGTTAACACAGTACGAGACAGTGTAGAGAAAGGAGCGAGATGAAGAAGAAGAAGAAGAAGACAACGTGGCAATGCACACAGAGACACAGGGATAAGGATAGAGATAGAAAGAGAGAGAGAGAGTGAAGGAGAGAGCTGAAAGTTCTCTACCAAAGTCTTGAGAGACG
Organism: Netelia inedita; assembly: GCA_964017225.1. Taxonomy (NCBI): domain Eukaryota; kingdom Metazoa; phylum Arthropoda; class Insecta; order Hymenoptera; family Ichneumonidae; genus Netelia; species Netelia inedita. The sequence goes on from OZ024924.1 coordinate 29,401,940, forward strand.
AGACAGAGAGAAAACGATAGACCACATCGCTCCCTTCTTCGCGCAGCGGAAAGGCAAGAGAGATGGGTATGGTGAATCGGAGGTGGGGGATGTAGAGGGGGAGGAGGAGGAGGAGGAGGTTCGAGCAAGAGGAAGAGAGGGAGGGGGAGGAAGAAACGTCGGCCCGATTGAGAAAGACGCCCTGCCGAGATGCGAGGCCGAGTGCCGCCACCGCTCTCAGCCTGTTGAAGACGGAGAGAGAGAGAGAGAGAGAGAGAGAGAGAGAGAGAGAGGATAGAGAGAGCATCCCCACAGCCGACGGATTCAAAGAACTGGGAGCGAGGTAAACAAAATATTTCTGCGTGCCTCTCTCGCTTCTCGTTCTCGAAGAGCTCCGAGGGCCTCACTCTGTTAGCACACACACACACGCGCGCGCACACATACACTGATGGAGAGAGCCACTCATACATTGAGCCAAGAACGATCCAATACCGGCGTATCATCGAGGAGAGGACGTGCAGGACGCACCAGGGACAGTAAGAGTGAGGAAAGAGCGAGGTAAGAGCGAGGAAGAGAGAGAGAGAGATGGAGAGGGACCAAAGCCGAAGACTGGCCCAACGACGTCGGTGTGTGAGAGGAGAGACACGCGGAGCGCTCACCACCTCGCAAAGAAAAGACCGAGAGGGCTTGACCGCGACATATTCGTGTGGAGCTGAGACTGCTCTACGTGTACCTATATTTGTATCTTCGTCTCACTCCTGGTAGAGAAAAGCGAAAGAAGGGAGGATCAGGGCCCTAGAATGTATACACACGATCGGTGAGAAACGAGTGAGGGGCGAGGGGGCTGAAGAACGGAAAGTAAGATAAGGGAGACAGAGAGAGAGAGAGAGAGAGAGAGAGAGAGAGAAAAAGGAGACGGAGATTATGGAGGAAAAGAGGATAAGTCGGGTTGACTCGAAAAAACAAAAAATAAGGACGTTTTCACGATTTTTTTGTTGGTAGTACGAATCGCGCGAGGGATGTATAACTTGTGCTCCATAAATCGCGCGGGAAGCCCACGACCTGCGCGGAATCCTCGGGGTCTAATAAGAACAAGAGAAAACGATCCGCGGGTCTTTGCGAGTGAGAAGAGGAAAGAGGCGCCCGGTGGCGCTCCGCGGTGGGGTGAGAGGAGCCCGCGCGCACACCGAGAGAGAGACACGCGCGCACCGTGGTGGGGTAAAGGGCCCCGGAGATGGGCCAGCGAGGGAGGAGAGGGAGTGAAGCGCGCGGGTGGTGGGAGACTCTCCGCGCGCGCGCAAGAGCGAGAGCAAAAGAGAGAGAAAGAGTGAGAAGAGCGTGAGGGAGTAAAATCGCGTCTGTACCGATGCGAAAGACGAGGAGAGAACGAGAGCGAGGAGGAACTGGGAGGAGTGAAGCGGGAGTCGTGGAATGCGGCCGTGGCCCTGGTATACGCGTCGAGTATGCGCGTATTTGTGTATTTATGTGAAACAACCGCGAGAGAGGCCCGCGCGAGAGCACGAGCGAGAACCTCCGGTAGAGCCAATGACCAACCAAGGTGTGCCGGTGTCGGTCCCAGGAACATCGGCAGCAGCCTCAGGAGCACCGCTCGAGGATGCTGCCCTTTCGGCTTAAGGTACTTCTCTCGAACACCCGGACGAGATGCTGCGCGATGCATCTTGGTGCACGAGGCAAAAATCGCCATCGCTCGGACTGATATTTTACCATTTTTCTTTTTTCGTTGCAAAACTTCTTTAGCCTCAAAGATTCTCAAGGCGATTCCCGCGTACGATGGGCACGGAACGTGGTCTCCCGCTGCGAGTTCTCAGGGATTCTTTAAAATTTCAGATTTCTGCAAGTTTTAGAGGTGTCTCATTCCCTCCATGCCGTGAGAGTCGCAGTGAGGAGGAATGCGAATAAGGGTTGAAACGGCACGACCCAAAAATGACGTCACTGGCGAGTATAGCTGATGTCGACGTTCTACTCGATCGTAGCAGGGCTCGTCGAATATTCCTGTCCATTATTAATGACCAGAGGGCTGTTTTCTTACGGGCGAACACTATCGGTTGTCCCGACACCGAGGACTTGCCCGGTTTTTGTTTTGTTTACAGACTCCTGAAGGGTTTCTCCTAGAAGACGCTTCACCAGGTGGACCAAGTGTCTGCACAGAGCGGTGCGTTCATTCCTCTATGTCACATTCTGTCGTTGGAGTGTATGCGCGATGGAAAGAGCGAGCGAGAGAGAGAGAGGGAGATCTGTCTGGTTGGTGGTGTATATACCTGGTCGCGAGCAGCAACGATTACCTGGAACGACGGACGCGACACGGGCCGCTCTCGGCACGTGAGGGAATGTCGTCAATGCGGCCCGGTGCGCGCGTTCTCCTCTGTGTTTGCTGGTGCTCCTGCTGGTAGCTTCTCGGTGGTTTCTAGGGCGGTGGGCGGGAGAAAATGCCTTCTACGTGTCTCCTTCTCTCTCACTCTCGACAATCTTCGCATCTACCTGTCTCGCTCTCTATCTTTGGTTTCACGAAGAGTACATATCCCCGAATGCTTTGCGTTAACGTGACCACGAGCAATGGCCGACTCTGGTATTCGAACCACGTGGATCGCGGAGAGAAGCGCCGAGAAACGGGCTGGAGTTAAGACACGCCAGAAAAAGAGGGAGCGGCAGAGAGGGGGTTGGGGGGGGGGCGATGAGACAGCCAAGGAAATTCGGATAGCTAGAGGATTGAGAACTCGAGTGAGAAACAGAGAGAAACAGAGAGGCAGGGAGAGAGAGAGAGAAGGTAGAAAGGAGGTGGAGGATGATGATGAAGACGGTAAACGTATAACTTGCCAGAACCACCCTGACCTTTTGCATAATTACTATCCTCATCTTCACTCAACATAATCATCCTCCCGTTGGCATCGGAACGAGATCCGGAGCTCCGACGTTGCCCACTTAGGCTATCATGCCTATATACATCATAAAAGTAACGAAGTTCCGAGCTACCCCCAAGATAGGTTGGAAGAGATGCACGAAGATGAGGACTTGAAGCACAGTGGAAAGTGCACGAGGAGACGCTTTCCATGATTCATCAAGGCGGATAAGAGTGACGAAGGATCTCTTTACGACCCCTATTTCCATCCCTTAAATAACAAACTGTTAGTTTTCTTGGTTGTTGGTTCTTTTTTTTCTAGCAGAAAAAGATGAGAAATTCCTGAACGTCCTGTAAATCTTCGCAGGTACTAATTCGGTGAGAAAGTATTTAAGTCCCTAGTCCGGATTTCACACCCCCTCCTTACGAAGATACCAAACCTCTATGCAACCTCTAGAATTTGAACAATGTGAAAAGGACAAATAATTTCTTCACGTTTTTTTTAACGTTCGAACACCCCTGAAAACAATTATTCGTACAATTTTGCATCCCCACCTTTCTCCCACTTATCGAGGACATTTCCTTCGCGAAGGATCAAGAGAAACATATTTTCGATATCCCTGGTGGTGTGTAGTGGTCGTGAATATGAGACAACGGGAACGCTGCCGTGCCAAAAAGGCGAATGAGAAGAGAAGAATGCGAAGTAGGCTGCTGTGCAAAATGGTGGGAGAGAGTGAGATAGAAGAGCGAGAGAGAGAGAGAGAGAGAGAGAGAGAGAGAGAAGAGTCCGAGGCGTCTTTTTTCACTCCATATATCCTTTAGCTCACCTTCTCATCTCTCTCCCTCTCCTTACCTTCACCAGACTCTAATAAACATTTCTCCATCCCTTTCTCTCCCTCCTTCGCAAAATAGCATTCGCGCCCGATGATCGCAAGAGCAACGGCGAGAGAGAGAAAGAGAGAGAGAGATTGGTCCAGCGGGATTTCTCCAGCATCTCCGGTCGCGGTCTCTCTTCGAGCGTTCTCGCTCGGATCGCAGCGTCTCGGGCGGTCCAGCATCGTCGCGACGACGACGACGGTGGCGGCGATATTTCTCTCCCCCACTTCTCGGTTCCACGGACTACAGTCCGAAGGAGGAGACGAAGACGCAAAAGATGCTCGAGTGGGACGCCGCGAGAGGGGCAGGGGGGGGGGGGGGGGGGGGGGGGGGGAAGAAACGCGAGGGGCAACTACGGTGGGCAGCACGGGGGCAGGAGCAGGAAACAGAGAAAGAAAGAGGAGCGAGGGAGGGGGGGGGGGGAGACTCCCTCTACCTCCTACTCCGAAGAACCCGAACAAGTGAGACGAAGAAAGAGTGTGTGAGAGAGAGTGCATGAGAGACCGAGAGTCGCGAGAGGAGGCTTCGCGCGGCGTGGGAACCGGGGAAAACGTTTCCCGCATACCGTGGCCCTCCCTATACGGGGCAACATATTCCCCCTCTACCGCGCTATCGTCTACCCCCCCTTCCGCCGTCACGAGCCTTCTTCCTTCTTCCCCCACCACTCGGCAAGAGCGAGCTCGTCGTCGGTGCGTGTAAAATGGTCGATATGTGTGCGCGTGTGCTATGTATATACATATACGTGTGCGTGTGTGTGTGTGCGTTTATATATATATATATATATATAGGTATATGTTTGAGGGTATACATATCGCTATCAAAGTGTGCGTGATACGTACGCCGATTTATGTCGGTATGGGCCTCTATCGAGCATGTAATAGTGATGCGTACAGCACGGAATATTATAAATTCACACGCACACACACACACACGGACACCCACACACACATAGGCAAGAAAAAACAAGGACACGAATTCGTGCGTGCCAAGAGTAACCAGAGATGGCCACCGTTCGAACCAAATAATCATTCGTCAAATTAATTCGTGATATAAAAAATACTTCCAACAGAAAAAAAGACTATTACTACTTCGCAATTACTTATAAGCGATTGTTCAGAAAAATTTCAAAAATTCGTCGACGATGAAACGACCAATTGTCAGAAATTTTTTTGACAATTTCCTGAATCTTTGCTAAGTGGGACATTAAAATTAGCACGAACTTACCCGCAATCGGGACGCGGACTGGAGAGATGATTTAATTTTCTTAAGACTCACCTGAAACAGAGGAAATAACGGAGAAACATTAGCCAGAGAAACGTAGGAATAACGAAACATTTTTTTTCTTATATTTTATCGCGCGATTGCGAATCTGTGTATAAAGAAAAAAATATATAAAAAATAACACATATATATATATAAATGAAATCTATAAATCCGTTGTTACGAGCGACGAGATGCGACTCCATTGATTGATCTCGTCGAAGGGTGAGCCGAGCGCTGCCACTCTCACGCATCACCAAAAAGTCGATCGATAAAATTCATCCAGCCGAGAACTTTATGAGAATTTTCTCGTCAAATCGTAACGAGATTTTTATTCAAACCTCGCATTTTCGAATTTTGAGAAAGAAGATAAAAAAAAAGAGAGAAAATCGTGAATTTCGGGTGGTACGGGGTTTATTTTACCCACTCGCATGCAAGAATAAAAATGTACGCCGTAGAAGGTAAACATTACGAAACAACGTCGAAGACGACGACGAAGTATATAGCGACGAGCCGCGTAACGCCGTCAGAGATTTTTCTTATCTTATGCTCCAAATTCCCAATAATAATTCGTGATAAGGCGATAACGCGAGGTCTCAAGATGGAGAAGTAGATGAGTGGGGAAGATCTACACGAACACACATACACACGCACATACAAACGAATATATATAAAGAACGAGAAGAGTATAAACGACGATGAAGATTCCCACTCCATGAAAACTCGTGCGTCAATCAACGAGAGGGTTCTGTCTTTTTTTTCTTTTTTTACTTCGTTCTTCTTCCTCGTATTTTTTAATATTTTTATCTCGTTCCCCCACGCGCCAGGCCAAAGGCTCTTGGTCCTTTTCTGGACGTAACGCCACGGGGGTGGGTTGGCGGAGGTTAAAAAAGAGGATGAACCGGGAAATGGTCGGAAGGGCGCCTGGGAAAACGAGAGATAAAGAGGAAAGACGGGGGGCTCGGTTGGTGAGACGAAGTAAAAGAGAGAAATATGTTAAAAGACGAAAAAGAGAGAGAAATGGGGGGGGGGGTGAAAGAGTGAGAGAGAGAGAGAGAGTGCGATGGACGAAGAAGAAACGAGCGGTCCAGATGAAAGAGACCCGAGGGAGGAGGTAGATTCCCTTCTTCCAGGAACTCTTATAAACTTGGAGCCTTCTTTCTCCCCTTATTTCCCTCTCACGCTTCTAACCAACCCCCCCCCCCCCCCTCCCTGCCTCTTTTCGACGAGCACCGGTCCAACTCTCGCCCACGCATTCTATCTTCTCTATTTATTTTTCTCCTTTTCCTTCTTTCTCTCTCTCTCTCTCTGTCTTCCGTCGTCCTGCTACGTATAACTCTCGAACGCATACTGCACACAGTAGTAGCGTTGCATACCCCTGGAGTGTAGCCTTTTACGAGCCACCGGAATAATTGCCGGACAGTAAACTCAGACTGTGTACAATTATCACGCTTATTACCTGCTTAATTAATACCGCGTTTTGTTAGATATTGTCTTTTTTCTCTCTGTCTGTCTCTCTCTCTCTCTTGCGTTCTTCATTTTTTTTACCCTCCACAATTAAGGAGGTTTGATGGTTCGTAAAAAAGTGTGGAATGGAGAAAAAAGAAAATTGGCTCGACGGTAATGAAGTTATTAGCGAAGTTTTTTTATAAATAATAAAAACGTGGTGGTTTGTTAAAACAGGAAAAAAAGGATATAAAGATAATACCCGTTGTAACTTTGTTCACGAGACAATCGACGGTAGATTTTTTTCTTTTCAAACGTTCTTCGACGATATTTCCAGCTGTGAAACGAGGGGATGAAGGACAAAAAAATTGAATTTCATCGACATCGAAGAAAATTTCAAGGGGTGATTTTAACCCCGTTATTTAAACAAAATGACGAAATATTTGTACTTTTATTCATTTTATCAGGCGGAATGGCAGGACGAAAGGGAGTATTAAACATATGGGAAGAAGAGTGAGTTTGTGTGTGTGTGTTACAAAGAGAGACAGAGCGAAAGAGAGAGAGAGAGAGAGAGCGAGGCAAAGGACGAATACGTGCATTTGGCCGCGAATTAATGTAATCACCGAGGCTAAAATTGCTTCATGAGATAGTCGGATTGGCTCCGGCCACTTGGTTGCTCGATTGTCCAGACACGCCTCCCTCGGGCTAAATGAAATTTGATTTTGTCGGCCAATTTCGCGCCCAAATCGAGGCAAGCCTACCCCCCCATCCTTCCCACCACCCATCTCGCTCGTCCCGTCCTTCGTCTCGCGAGGCCCCCCTCGTGAAACCAAGTGCCCCGTGTGCGAGAGACCGCCCCCCCCCCTCGCGCACTCCATCTCCTCCTCGCCAACCCCTTGTCCTCCCTGAATTTTCTCGCCGGCATCCATCGATGGGTGAAGGCGCGACCTCTCGAGTGCTTCGTAACCTCGTTAAGAGAGGCGCTTCGCGGTATTGGTCTCATTGAGTGCCGCTTCGGGGCATGTCTTTTGCGCTCTCTGCACACACGAGAAAAACCCTCGCGTTCTCCCTCCCTTCCGATCTAACCTTCGTCGCACATCGGTCTATATAAAAGGGACCAAACGACCATTATCGCGTCGAGATTCCTCCCGTACTTACAACGTGAAATTTTTAACGAGACACCGGAAACTCAACGTTTTCTCGTAAGTTTTTCCACCAAAAGACGCGATTTTACGTGTCACACGTGACAACGAAACGCGCACTTCCATCGTAACGTCCCGAGAGAAAACAAAATCTCGCTCTATTCAAGTTAAATGAAAATTTATATCGAATTGATAATTCTTTTTCTTATCTAAAGAGCTTTTCTTTTTTAACTTTGTTCGATAAATATTGTTTCGTTCTATATCGATTGCTCGCTTGTTACGCTTAGAAAAATTAATTCTCACGTTCTTGTGGCAATGGAGATGTGGAAAGAATGTTTTCTTTCCACTTTCACGAAAATTTCCTTACCTATGGAACACTGCCGAGGGTTCGTTCTTTTATAGAGAGATCGATTTATCTAAACGCCAAGTCGTATATGTACTCAGGGGAATCATCGATAAGATATTAGAGAGGTATATACTAGCTTAGTGCGTATGCCCACGCACTTTTTTTGATCGTTCACGAAGAACGTTCTTGCCACGGTGGTGGGACGATGAAGTCGCTGGTTTACTCGCTCATATATATATATATAAATATATAAATATATAAATATATAGTAGACACATCCCACGAATCTTCACGAGAGAGTGAAGAAAAAGAAGGATATAAAGAAAATAGGAGGGAGAGAATCATGCTGCGTGTGTCCAGAAAGAGTAAGAGAGTGCGTGTGTGTGTGTGTGTGTGTGCGGGGGTGTGATTATGTGTGTGAAAGAAAGAAAGAGAGAGAGAGAGAGAGTGTAATACCGAGAGGAGCCACGAGGAGGCGGAAGCAGCAGCGATCAGCAAGTCAGATAGCGAGAGGAACGGTGCACAGCACACACAGTCAGAGGATCCGCCATTGATACGCAACGAGCTTAGCTACACTCCAAGACACCCGAAATATATTTTATCCTCACAAATCGACACTGCCGAATTCGAATTGTCATTAAAAAATCACAAAAACCATTTTTGTTTCGAACGAACGAACCTTTTGCACACTTTGAACGATAGGTAAATGAGTGTTATAATTTTTAATAAATGGCCGCCATTTTGTTATTCGATGAAATTCGACGTTAATGAAACTCAAATTGTCGTGGGAACATTTTTTTTAAACGTCGTTCGGTTTGAAAAACGAGAGACGATCGCGAAGCGGCCATTTTCTCGCTCCGCCGCCATTTTGATATCGCGATGGAAACGATCGACGAAAGCGATTATTTTCGTCATTTTCGACGGTCTAAAATGCGACTGGATATTTTTAAGCGAGGAGAATTAATCTGCGCAATGTTGGAAAACTTTCACTCCGGTTGTCTTTTTTTTCGACGATATGGGATTGAGAGAAAGCGGCCGTGGCCCGCATTTGCCGGTGAATTCTGTTTTTCTGCGCTCGATACGTTTGTTGCGTTGGCGTTGCTGCGTTCGCGAATATCGTGCAGAACGCTGAGGGAGAGAGCGAGAGCGAGAGCGAGAGAGAGAGAAAGGGAACTCTACACGGTAAGTCGTCGTTGCACCGCTGCAACTACTGCAACGTCGGATTTGCATGATGCAGCAGGGGTATACCGGATGTTTACAATCTGCCACTTGACTAGAACGACACGAGAGAAAGAGAGAAAGTGAGAGAGAGAGAGAAAGATGTACGCTTCAAGCTTTACTGAAGAGGCTCAGAGCTTCGTGGACCAAAATGCATATATATGAATTTTGCATACGCTAGAGCGTTATATCAGAAATGCATTTCTATCCGTCAGCTCGAGCGAAGAGCCAGAGATCCACGAAGCCAGATCGAGAGTGAATGAGCGAGCGAAAGAGAGAAAGAAACGCGCGTTACCACTCTCACGATTCATATCGGTGATTCGCTCGATTTCGCAGCAACCGTCCGTGGCGAAATTCGTCAGCGCGCGACCGGCTCTCCTCTACCGAACCGGATCCTCCTCCTCCCTCCTCGTCATTGCGGGCAGTTTAAAGATAATGGGCGAGATTGCGAGAGTTGACGCGCGGAAAATTCGCTAGACACGCGATAAAGTCGCGCTTCGTTGAATAATTCACGAATTGATTTCGATTCGACAAAAGGGCGATGCTGCGTGTCGGTGTGTCTTCGTTTTCGATCGATTTTACCAGGATCGAATATTATTAATTCGTAATATTGAATTCGAACTCGATTTTTATACGGCAAACGCGGATTAATTAATTCTGATATAATTTTTAATATAAATAAAAAAATAGGACGGTTGAAAAACAAAAAAACAATTGAATTATTCTCTTGGAGCTTGTACGTGCGTTTTCAACGCAGGAGAAAAGTCACCGTCGTCACACCGGAAGTGAGAAACACCCGTTTGGGTCGTATTCTCGAGAGACATAGTGGAGCGACGACGGTGAAGGGAAAAGGGGGTGGCAAAATATAGGCGAGAGACGCGTCGTTGACGTCGTCTCATTGTTCGCTCGCGCGAGACTTAATCATCCCGACGTAAGGGCCACCTGCACCCTGCTTTCCCACCAACGAAGCATGGTACAAACACCCTCGTCGGGTTTCTCTTTGCATGTTCTTCCCCCATCTCTCTCTCTCTCGCTCTCTCTCTCTCTCTCTCTCTGTGTCTGTCTCTTAGCCTCGCAAAGCACACATATTATACGAAACTCGACGTCTGGTATCTTGAAAATTCCTAATCGACTTCCTAGAACCCATGATTAGTTGGAACAAAAAGTTTCGAAACATCAACGACATTGATACGGGAGAAAATAAAGGTATATAGGGGTAAAAATTTGTAGTTGGAGAAAAATGCGCCGAGCCGTCAAAACGAGACTCATTAGGCTCGTCACCGGTTCACCTGATGCGTAACGCGGACAGTGAACCATTCGCAAGGGCGCGCCGTCACCCCTTTTTTTTTCTTCAACGCGCGCCATCAACGGTATCGGCCAAAATTCACCCCCTCCACCATTACGCGCAAATGCCCAACGCGACGACATGTGGCAGGCGGATCGTCCGAAAATACTACGTTTTTTTTTTTTTTAATCTTCAACATTCTCGCGCTGTCCTAACAGAAACATCGAACCGAGTTAAATACAAACGGGAGAGAAAGTCAACGAAGCAAGAAACGCAACAGCAGGGCCAAAATTTCGAGTAAGACAACTTTTTGTAACAATATTTCGTTAATAAAAAAATGATACTTTCGAATTGTGATGATTTTTGAGAAAGAAATATATAAAAATACAAAAAGAATAATATATCCGCGAAATTTTAAATCGGAATAAATATTTGCTTCCGTATCGTTTTATTCGCGACACGTGGATTCACACGTTTCACAGGGGCCAGAGTGCACGAGGACGAGCATTCGTGGAACCCTCTCCCTCTCGTTTCATCCCTCTTGTGCTCGCTTCGCGCTGCCATGACGCACGAGCGGCGAAACAGAGCTCGAGTCCGCGTGATCCTTCCTCAGGTTATACACACACACACACACACACACACATATATATACGTGTGTACCTATGTAACTATAACCAGCATCTCGTCTTCGCTTCCACGTGGAGCGAAGCATCGAGGGCGCCGGTATTAAATCATGTAGCTGCATTATTTATCGACCCTTTGCACATAGCTGTGAAATATATAGAGCAAATATATATATAGGTATAAAGCCGCGCCCCCACGAAGGTAGACACGTGTCCAAGGGGTTGAAGCATCGAACTTTGCGCCAGACGCAGGTGGGTGAGATGCAGGTGAGGCGCACGTTCGTATATCCAAAGGAGACCGAGACATCAACGAACGCGAGGGTGAATGTTCGTTCGAAAAAAAAATCGTCATTTTTTGTTCTTTGTCGTTTTTTTTCGGACGATCAAAAAAATATATGTATATAAATGCCGAGCGACATTTTGGCTCGACAGACACGGACAAATTTATACCGGAAACGATATGAGAGGGGAAGTTCCTTCTTCGTGACCGAAGATCGATGATGACGTGTATGAAATCGGATTAATAATACGACTATTAAAATTCGAACATCGTTAAGAAGAATGTAAATAACACCGCTATACGTTAAAACGAAGGATGAAGAGGCGGAAAATAAAACGAATTTGGACTTCGCATGTCTCGAGACGAGTGTCAGAATTCGTTATTTTTTTGTGATTTTTTTTTGTGATTTTTTTTCTGCGTGCAAACCCGACGCCTCTCTTCAGCCCGGACAGAAAACACAAGTCTTTTACTGGACGCGGAGCCGCACAAATTTTTTTTTATCCGTTTCTTTTTCGCGTCTAATCGACCGAGGAAAAAAATAATTTTAAAAAGCGTGTTCCTAAAATGGCAAAAAAAAACAAAAAAAGAAATAAAGAAGCCAGCCAAAAATCGTTGCCCCTTTAACGTGAAATTGGCCGTGGAGTTTAGTTTCCCCGGTTCGAAACACGCGCGGAATAGGCGCAAAATATTTCATGCGCCAATCTCTTCGCTAATTTACTTCCGAAGCATCGAAATATGGTTCGCGTCTGTATTCACCCCTGCGTTTGCGTGTGTGAGTTTCCGCGGTGGTTATAGTCTTCTAGCTGGTAGCCCAGAACTAGGTACAAACCCAAGAGAGCAACGCCAGGGCGGTTATGGCTACGGGGGTGCGAGGTGGTTGAAAAGGTGGTGGGGGTTTGGTGGCGGCGCGCCGGCGTTTACCATCAATCTCCATTAAAGCTTCCGACAGCAGCCATCGCGGGTAACACACCAAGAGAGAGAGAAAGAGAGTAGAGAGGGTAGAGAGAGAGAGAGAGAGAGAGAGAGAGAATGAGCCGCCTCGGGGTTGTATGCCTGGAGCACCACACCCTTTTGCATTTGCGCTTATACGTGCTGTGTGCCCGGGCGCGTAATGTCGTTACCATTCCCCGTTTTCTGCTGGTGAAGCTCTCTCGCGAAAACGCGACATCGCCGAGGACGAGAGGTTGAACGAACTAGTAGATAAATAGGTATATGTGTATGTGTGTTTGTGTCTATTTGGATGGGATATATAAGCGTATCACACTCTGTACAATAGTGCGACGGGACAACCGAGAGGTACTTCCTAAGTCTGCGAGAGCGAGAAAAGGGCATCTCTCCTATATCGAAATTGGACTCGTGACTATCGAGTTTGGCGCCGGGAGTTAATCGAATTAACGAGTTCTCTGCCGCTCTCGTCGTGTACTCGATCTTCCGCGTCTACGTACGCGTTCGTGGCCGCGTTTACTATATCGATTTTTCTATCGATATGCGTATAGATGTATCGATTTTTTATTTTGATACGTGGTCCTAGGCTTGGGGAAGGGGATGAAACTGAAAATTGTATCACGAGGCAACAATTAGGAATATTGTCGTGGGAACTAAATTTAAATTGTAATAGTTGTTTAATCACGTTGAAATAATAAAGAATTTATGAAAGTTTGTAAATTTTTCCTTGAAATTATGTTCTGAATTGTGTTTTATCAAGGATTATTGTTATTTTCTTCTTCTTTCTTTAGGTTTAAAATTATTGTTTGAGTCTTTTAGCGGGAATTATTTTGAAGAAATGTTTTTTTTCTTTCTTTTTCTAATGGGAAATAATTTTATTTTTTGAAGTTATCGAAGATTATCGATAAATAACATTTTCTTACCAATTATTTTCTCAAAAATAATAATCGAACGTAGCGTATTTTTATATTTAATTTAATTCGAACGAATGAAAAATGAGGAAGAAAATTCTTCAATTTTCGGCCCAATATTTCACGCTAAGCCTACAAAAATGTCTGCGCGGAGAGGCCATCGATGCGGCCCCAAAGCTTTCACAACAAGAGCGATGAGCTCCGGAATTTCTTTTGGATGCCTCGACGAAGCGAGGAAATGAAAGAGAAAGAGAGAGAGAGAGAGACAGAAAAGAAAGAAAAACGAACGAGAGGAGAAGGAGGTGTGCGCTTATCGAGATATACGAAATAAATTTGAGGAATTTCTTGGTGTTATCGAGGCTCGAGCATATCGACACCGTACCACTTACGCTCTATCGAACACCAGACACAATAATAATACATTTCGTATATTCGTATATTCATTATTTTGCACAATAGAAATGAATTTCCACGAAATATTCTTGGAAACGAGTGCGACGAGCGATTATATCCGTAAAATTATCGTATTTACGGCTGATTTAACGTAAGTAACGAATCGTCATGCTATACGAGACTGTTATAACGCGCGTTATACACCAAAACTGTTTATGAAAATTATTCGTCGACCGTGAGACAAGGTGATTCGAGTTAGATGAGCCTCGAGAGCAAGGCTCAAATACATACCGATGTTGTAGGTATTCTACGTGTCGAATAATAAATCCCATAAGTCGAGATATGTAACGAAGAGAACCATCTTTGTTTTTTTTTCTTCGAACTCTCGTCACGATTTATCGTTAAAAATAATTCTCGAAAGGGTGACAATTCCGTCTTTGTTCGATAATCGTTCCAAACTCCGGAATAATACGGGTGCGCATTTTTCTATATTCGATTTAAGGTTATTAACATTAGAGGTCATGTGCGTACGGAAATTGAGGTTATGTGCGTTATGTACAATTTACGGAGCAACAGTTCCCAGTTATTCGACGTTGCTCCGAAATAACAAATTCTCTAACTCGTCCACGTTTGGAATTATCGAGTGTAGCGTCGCATTGCGAGATACGAGATAGCGCCTCGTGCTAAACTTTCGACAGAGTTAAAAGAGAAGGAGGGAGTTAGGAAGAAATAAAAAGAAAAGAAAAAAAATATAGTCATAGTTATTCAAACGTACAATGACTTACCGAAAAGTAGACGGAGAGGATTGTCAAGAAAAAAAAAACGATAAGAAACGGTCCACGCAATCGCATCTTTCCTCCGACGAAGATCTCTCGCGTTTCTCGTGGTCTTCGCGGCGTCCATTTTGGTGAAGTCCGCGCGAGGCGGCGTGGCAAATATCGCGATCGCGATGACGAGGGAGACGCGCGCCTCTCGCACACTTACGTCGTCGTTGTCTCTCTCTAGCTCCCCCCCCCCCCACCCGCCTCTTTCTCTCTTTCCCTCGTGGCCAACGTGGTGAAAAAAAACATGGCGGACAATCGCGTGTCACGAATATACCAAACGAGCGAAGGAAACTTTGATCCCAAACACACGCGTACGATCCGACACTCGAGACTCGACCAACACTGTCGGGAAGTCCATTCATCGTTTTTCGACTGTTTGTACTTGAAGTTTTTTCGTGAGGTGATTTGAAAAAATTGTATTTAAAAAGAGAAAAATAGCGATGTGCGAAATAAACGTGAAACTAAAGAGTCAAAGGTAAGCCACATGGGATCGTGGTGGAAAGCCAGGTGCCTCGGGAAGTTGCCACTACGAATGTTCACGTGCACCACGCGCGTCGCGGCGTGCCGCCATCTTGGTACGCGGAGCACACCATGCGCGCACTGATATCCCCCACCGCGTGACACAAACCACGCACTGACACTGAAAGAGTCGTTGAGCGTGGTCGCACGCACACACCGCAGCGAGACGGTGGCCGTAACCCGAGAGACGGAGACCGATCGGGTGAGAATCGAGCGAGAATAAGAGAAACGGGGCTGGATAGAAAAGGAGGCTCTACTACACGCACGTTCTTCATCCTCTTCTTATTTATTCGTTCTTTGAAACGAAACGAGAATTCCATCGCGAAGATATTCACTCGCCATGGCAATGCCACAAGTGAGCGCGAGACATGTGCTCCGCGAACTTGGGCTAACCGCCATTTTGTTTTAAATAGTTCGTCACCGGGAAGCCTTCCTCTCTCTCTCTCTGTCTCGATTCTCGTACGAGACGCTACCTCGATTTTCCCGTGGACAATTTAACGCCCAAAATTTCGATGATTCCGTACGAATCTTCTTTACCGACCGAGCAAACATACGTCCTTATCATAAGAGCGAATTTTCGAAAATTCCAATTCGCACGATCGTCGTTTCTCCTCCGTTGATAAATTCAGAAAACCCCTCGACGACCAAGCTTATCTTCGACCTCGTAGATTCCTCGTAGTTTCCCCGATGAAAGGATGAAATATGTATTCCCGGTTTATTCGTCGATGTAGGAAGAAAAGAAAGAAAAAAGTAACGTGGTCGAAGCAAGCGTCATCGCGAAATCTTGCTGAGCACACTCATTATCCCGTGATGCGTTTGCCTCGTGTATGACTATAACAGTATCATGGTCATCATTATCATCATGATGGTGGTGATGGCGGGGGTAAAGCGCCAAGATGAAAACGAAAATCCTGGAACGATGACTCATACTCTTCTCTCGTCGGTAAATCCATTCATCGTTATGACACGTATCTATCACCGAGTCGAGCTGAATCTTTAGCGTGTGGTATAAACCAAACCGCCTCTCAGCCTTCCCCTCTTCACCTCATCACCCTTTATCTCAACGGTTCTAATATTCCACGCGTGTTTCCGTGGGTTATAATGAAAATTCCTCTCTCCGCGTCGATCTTTCCGTCCTCGTTTCATTATTTGGCACAAGTCCAGCTCTTCATTGACCTTCCCCCCTTTCTTCCTCCTTCTCCCACGAGATACTTTTTCCACATGATCCAGACACACTCGAACGATGTTCGCATGCCTTACTACTCCACCTCCCCCCACCTCCTTCTACTCCTCGTCGTACGTTTTTTTTTGTCCTCTCGCCGTCTCTCTCTTTCACGACTTCCGGCCGACGCGTTTTCGTTCGTATTCTTCGTTCTGTTTCGCTTTCTGGATGCTTCGCGGCTGCGTGGCTCGATATGCCGGCGCGCCTCGGTCTCGATTCGAAACTCCGCGGCTCGTTAATTATCCGGCTTATCGGGCCAGAAGCCTCGAGTGGCGGGGTGGGTGAGAGAGGGAGTAAGAGGAAGAGGAGGAAGAGAAGGGGAGGGAGGGAGGGGGTTACGTAAGGTATACTCCAATGTACGAAAGGAGACAGCGAACGGCGACAACGTATGTCGCATTATGGAACACACATCGCGCTGTACGCGAGAGAGCTGACAAGGGGAAAGCGCCGAGGGAACTGCGGAGGGGAGGGCAGATGACTCCGGACTACCGATAAGGGCAACAGCCTTCGAGGCCTCGAAAATAAATATATTAAATTGTAGCTTCGACGACGAAAACCCGGCCAACTCCAACGATTCTTCAAGAGTTTCGATGAAAAACAAAAAAGCTCATGAGAAAAACAATATTTATTAATTCAATCACAAAGTTCGTATTTTCGATCACGTATTCAAAAATTTGAAGATTCCTAGGTCCAGAGAATGTTCTTTGTCTCGTACAATTGTCATTAAACATTGTCGTATAAAAAATTTCGCAGCGGACGAACACTTGACACAATAAAAATCAAAAACTTCCCGCGTCGTTCGTCGATAATTTTCGCACTAGAGTTCTTCGTTCCCCGCCGGGAAAAGTCACTATCGATGTTTCACTTGCGTTGAGATTTTGTATAGGAAAGTTGGAGAGAGAGAGAGAGAGAGAGAGAGAGATGAAATAAAAATGAAAACGACGAGTCAAAAAGGAGTGACGAGTGTGTTGTAAAAGAGAGAGGGAGAGAGAGAGGGCGCCATGTGTATACAAACATGCCCACGTGTCTCCCTCTCTCTATTCTCGGCGCTAAAGTTGCTAAAGCCCGAGAGAGTCTCCTTTTCTCGCGTTCATGAGCCACTAACTGCGCAGATTCAAAGCGTCTCGATCCAATTCTCGTTCAATTCCTTCTACGTACCGTGTATGCCTGGTACATAATACACGTAAAGAAGAAAAAAAACCACGCGTACGTGTGCGCTCTCTTCGCTTCAAGTAACACCGGAAAAGCTCGCGAGATATCTTCTCGTAGCCGAGACAGGAAGTGTCCATTGCTTTTTAAATCGTCCCACGATCTTTCCTTCCATTCTGACGGACGTTTTTCTCATTATGTCATCGCGACGTGTCCCTTCTTCCGTCTCGCAAAGTATCACTGATTCTCGGGAGGGAGAATAGCTCTTTTCCACGATCTTCACTTTCTCCTCGTTTCGAGGTTAGGTTGGGTGTTATAACTCGCGAAAGGACGTTACGCTTCCCCCAATATACACGGTCTCTGTGAATTTTGCTGCGTCGTTTCTCTTCTGTTATACATTTAATATACGCGCTTGCGTGTGTGTGTGCGTGTGTTCGTTTATAACGTTAAAGTACCAATACCAAAAAGTCTGATTTGTGATAGCGCGTTTGGTGTCCGTCGTTCGAGAGAGAGAGAGAGAGAGAGACTAGGAGCCGTATACGCACGTATAAATACACATACACATGCGCACGCATACACGCGCACGCGTATTAGAGAGCGAGGGAGTATACCAGTAGTTGATAATCGCGTTTGCGCAGAGACTGAGGTGCGCGCCGCCACCACCACACGCTGCTCGTATACGTGTATTGGGTTTGTTGGTGTCTCCCGCGCACGCGAAAAAAAACGACACGACGCAGTTACGTCCGATCGTACGTGTGTGTTTGCTCTCGCACTCTTTCTCCCTCGCACTCTATCATCGAGTCGCGTTCGCGCGGTTTCGCTCTCTTTCTCCCTCGCACTCTATTCTCGTTGCGTTCTCTCCGTTTTCTCTACCACATACTCGCTTCTTATTTTTTTTCTCTTCTTTTCACCGTCCACACTTGTCTCCCTCGATGTACGTTGAAGACGTACACATGCACGTACGGGTTCTTATATCTATATCGTTTACTTCGGTTACAAACTGCGTGAAAGTAGCTCACAGATTCTTCCTTGTTTTCGTCGCTCGTTCGTGTCTCTCTTTTTTTCGTACGACCCGTCGTTTCCTTCTTCTTCTACTCGTTGGCGTTTTGTTTTGTATTTTTCTTCACCGACTGGCAATGAGACCGTGCGAGACGAACGTCGTCGCGAGGCAGAGAAAGGTCGGGGCAAAAGCAATCGTACTAAAATGGCCGCGAGAGGTTATGGATCTTTTATATACATTCTGTATATGTGTGAGTTTGTTTGTTACTGGACGTATGTGTGTGTTTGACTGTCCCGCGTGCGCGCGTATATGTGTATATCGGCCGAGAGCGCGAAAGCTGCTCACCCGATCTCGCCCGTCTCGTAGGTTAGGTGTCGTCGCGCGGTTTCTCGCCTCACTGTTTTTCTCTCTCCTTTTTCTTTCGGGCTCTTAACGTCGAATGCGATGTATCTTCGCGTACGAAAGACGAAATTGGCGTTTCACTGATTTCGTGTGCAAACGACAAGCGGGAATCGCACACGCGAAGAGAAACGTCTCGACGAAAAGAAAAGCGAGATAGACGAGACGCACGAACGGCCCCGTTTGGGCTTTATGATCTCCCACGCACTGACGTTGTGGCGCGCGGTCCGCGTGGGACTGTGCGCGCTTCGCGAGTTCGACACTGTTCTCGGGGCGCCGCGACCGCCCCCTTTCCGCGACCATGACCAAACTTCCCCTACCCCGCGGTCGCTCGAGAATTTCCTGCAGTACCGGCCGATGCCAGCGCGCTCTCGCGGTTCGCGAAAATAGTTGTATGATAAAGAGGTGAACTGGGATCAAGAGTCAATGCTAGGATGTATTATCGGCGAGGCTGTCAAAAATACAATTTCCCGTATGCATGCTTTACCTGCTATTTAATATTTAATATTTATACTCGAGATGAAAGTTTGCACCCGATAATTAAATATTTTAGATTGAAAATCGTCAGGAAAATCGTCTCTATTCGACAGGACGTAACGATCACACGGGGATGTAATTTAAATTTAATTTTTAAACATGAAATTACACGCAGCTACTTTTTTACTCAAACTTTTCATTAATCAGCAAATTTTCTCCATTTCGTTCGATACGCTTTAAGTTTATAATCGTCCCTCGTTCAACGAGTCAATAACCAACGTTCATAATAATTTTGTCAAACTGTTTTTATGTAAGAGAAATTCTGAATTAATATCGACGAATATAAAATCAATTTTAATTTGATAAATAATAAACTCCTGGCAAATCCGCGAATCGACGCTTTGAATTATGTAACGGAGGGATAATTTTAAACGACGAAGAAAAGGTCGAGAATAAATTGTATTCACGGTAAGACCCAGATCTGTCCTTCGTCGAGAATTCAATGTTGCATATTACACGTAAATATATATATAACGTAAGCTACTGCGAGTCTCTTTACGAAGGGGAAGACAAGAGCGTGGCCCGATAGAGAGTCGAGAGAGTGCGTCGAGGGCCAAGTGCACGAGTGTCGTCACATCCGGTACCAGGGGAGAGTATACACCGCGAGACGGTATGCGTATACAACGCATTTGCCTCTTCTCCTTTTAATACGTACGGAGTATATCGTAACGGGCGTTCTCGCAGGCCGCGTGTTATACCTCCGATGGTCACGGTATCGCGTATATATTTATAAATACGATTCGTAAAGACACGTGAAAGGCGTAAATTTCTGTATGTTACTCGATCAACGATACACACAGGCGCATTACGTACAAACGCGTCACGCGAGCCAAAACTATTAATAATTATCGATGTTCGCTCTGCGCAAAGGTCCCGGACGCGAAACGATCTAACGTGAAAACTATATTGGAAATAATTTAACGACCATTAAGGATTTACGAATTTTCGTGATTTTTTTATTTTATTGTTCATACCGAGTTGGAGCTTGAAAATCATCAAATTTTAACGTCAATTAATTTGACTAATTTTACGGTTCACTAAATTCTCGATTTTTTTTTGTTTTAAATTAAGAAAAAAAAATTGAATTTTATCAACGATTGATAAATTGACAATTAGAGAAAATTAATGATGATAAACTAAAAATCCTAAAATTTGGAAATTTGAATATTTTCGTGTTTTTCATTACTCGAGTGGGTCGATGAAATGTTTTGTTGTTGTTGTTGTTGTTGTTGTTGTTGTGTTTTTTTTCTTCTCAAAGATGGAAAGAAGACATTTTGTCAAAGGAGCCCAGGAAGCGTGGCAAAAGTCGAGGAGGGGAACGAGGCAATATATCGACTCTCGAATTTCGTTTCGACCTCGCGGTAAACTCACACGAATGCTATGCGATCGGGGCTACGAGAACGACAATCGAGAATCGCTTATCTCTACGTGCGCGACGATGGTGGCCGCGCAAACACCGAGTCGTTGCTGATGTAACCGTGTAACATGCCCGTGAGGCCAAGCGAGGCAGAGAAAAGTGTAGAGCGAAGAACGACCTCGACGGGGCAACATGACGATAAACGACGCCGTCGCTCTCTATATAAACTACGACGTAGAACGGTCACGTGACGACGTGACGTAGGATAAAAACGAGCTCTAGCTCACGTGTCGAGACTGACGTCACGCCCTTTGTAGCACACCGAGAAGTTCGATCAATCTGCTTATTGGCTAGACGCGTGTCCGCAACAGACGGCGGCTCTGTACTTACTTCGACAAATTGCACACTCCATTTATTATCTATCCTTCGGGAAAAGAAGAAAATTTATTTACCCCACTATCCAATACATTTTTTTCTTCGTACAAAATTTCTTTTATATAAAATTTAATTTATTTATAATTGGTCGTATTAGAAAAATGAGGGTTTAATTATGACGAAATTGTTACGGTTTCGCTGGTTAAAATCTCGCTGTGAGCTACCGAGCTTCGTCACGATTGCTCGCGGTATTCGAGGAAATACGATTTACCGAGAAGAACGTTTAGAGAATCCGATACGAGGATGATATATCCACGCCTCTATACGGACTATCGATCAATCCGTGGAATCGAAGACGGTGGAATTCGTCGGACGAAATCTCGGAAAAGTCACGATATATGTTTTCTTGGCGATTGAACGACGAGGTGAATGAATAAGGTGTGTGCGCGGGCGCGTCACGCGAGACGAGTCACTTCCGGAAGAGAGGACCTCGTGTGACTCGACCGACTGGAATGTCGTTAATCATAAATCGTATTTTTATTCTAATTTTCTTTTTCTTTTTCTCTTCTCAACGAACGATATCGAGATCGCGAGGAGCCACGGTGATCGTTCGACGCCGGCGCTCGTCCTCGGTCACGATTAACGAGAACGACCCAAGAGTCACGATTCTCGCACCGTGATTCATGCCCGTATTTGCGAAAATTCCCAGTAATTCACGGAGGTCGTGAGGAGGCCGATTTATCCGATCAGGGATGAATCAGAACAACGAAAAACAAACGTGCATAAAAAAAAAGATAAAAGTATCAAGTTGAGATTTTTGTATTCGCGATTTATCATTTTCCCGAGACTTGTCGAAAAAAAAAACAATAGGAAATTATCGTTACGATTAAATTCGATATTTTTAATCGTCGCAATCGATTGGTATCGATACACAATGGACCTATCGATCGATAATCGATTAAATTCAAATTTCGTAAATTAACATATTTGTAATATTTTCCATACGTCGAGAAGAATTTCGACAATTTTTCTTGAATTTCAACGAACTCGTTCGATTAAAAATCGATTCGTGTCGAACAAACGCGAATATCGATGCTAAAATTCGCGTCTATGTGTTGTTTTTTATTCGTCGATGTTGAAAATTGCCGAGACAAGCCTAACGAGTTTCATTTGTCACTGTCGTTCTTACACCCGACCCCCCTTCAAAATTAAACGAAAATCTTTCTTTTTTTTTTGGTCTCGGCGCGAACGAGATGATGCGCGAGACACGAGAATGTACTCGTCGGGGATCTCGTTGCTCTACGCCATTTACGGCAAGAGAGTTGGCGTAGCGTTCGTCTCTCTCTCTCTCTCTCTCTCTCTCGGCATAAGTTGCTTTCTGAACTCGCGCGCGGCGGGACCAAGTTCCACCGACGCCGCGAACACGACAACGTCGTGGGTCGCTGGTTCGAGTTCGTTGCGAAGGAACGCGCGCGGGACAACTTTTTTTTTCGTACTCCGCGGGTTCTCTCTCTCCCCCCCTCCCACTCTTTCTTTCTTTCTTTCTCTCGCTGCGGGACCCGCGCGGCGGCAGCACGACCTACGAGACTCCGAATCGACTTAAGAGTCGAAGATCTCGCTCCTTTCCAATGGGCTTCGTATACTTATACGCTATAAGCTATATATACCAAATGAGATGAACAAGAGCTGCGCCCCAACAGAGAAAGAGAGAAAGAGTGAGAGTGAGAGAGAGAGAGAGAAAGAGAGAAAGAGAGAAAGAGAGAAGAGACTGTCCCAAGGCATCGAGACCTCTCCCTGCCTTTCTCAATACAAAAACCGGATTCTCCAAATTCCCCTGACTCTCGAGTCTGTTCCTACACACACGCGCACACGTGCGGACAGAGAGAGAGAGAGAGAGAGAGAGAGAGGAACACACACACGTTACGTGTGATCGATTGTACTCTCTCTTCGATCTCTCCGCCAAGAATTCACGACGTATCTCTTGTTATTTGCTCGAAAAACAAAAATATACAATATTATTCTCTCGAGGGGTTTCTGGGTAGAAAAAAAACAACAATAATTAATTTCCAATCGAGAATAATAAAATTTTGCGAAAATCGATTTATCGATTGACTTCGATAAAATTATTAGTGCGAATAAGTAATGAAAATAATACGTTTCTTTTTCTTTTTATGGGCGAATTAAAATTTGCCAAAAATTTGCAAAAAACGCGACGACCCTTAACGCTGGGAATATAAAAAAAATTGAAATACAAAATAATCGCGATATAAAAATGTTGTTTTATAAAATCGCGCCAGAAACCGTTTATTTATTTACTCCGTTGTTATTGTTGCATTATTATTTTCCAACCGAATCGCCGTGGCATCGAAACCGCGATTATATTCGTGCGTGCTGCAACTGTGCGTGTCGTTTCGTCATCCATATCTCTCGTCTCGTCTCTCTACACACCGCGCGTAATACATCGGCGAGAGTGAGAGAGATGTGAAAAAGAGGGCTACGAGAGCGCGATCCCCTACACACACACACACACACACACACACACACACACACACGCAGTGAGTGCGAACGCGAGAGAGAAAGAGGGAAAAATACGAGAGTCAAAGAGGAAAAGAGCAAACGAGAGACGACGACGAAGAAGAAGAAAAAAAAAGAAGAAAAAAAAAAGGGAGAGCCGAGAGGGACGAGAGCGTAGCCTCGAGTGAGAGTTACCCCGGGAGTGCGAGTGAAAGAGCGATTGGGGAGAGTATATTTTTAGCGGTTACACATTGTTGTTGACGCTGTGCTACAGCGCTAAGAACGGGACCGAGACATTGAACCGCGAAAGAGCGACGAAGAAACACAGAGTTATGTATATATCTATGTATATATATATATATATATATAATGGTACGTGTGTGCGACGAGAGTGGCTACGGCCTCTTTGCGAACGTAGTAAGTTCGTAGTGATCCGAACCTCGCTATGTATCCCTATCCTTGGTATATTCGTCGTATACGCACCAAGGCACGCACGCAACCGAGCCATTTGTCGAGGCTCGAGCATCCAGTCCCTTTCGCGCTCGTTCAAACGGATAGCTAATATACTTTTCTCGTATCTCACAAATATACATGTGTGTGTGTGTGTGTGTGTATTTTTTTATGCGTATGCGACCCGTACGGTAAAAGGAAGAAATATTTGTCACGACGGTGTTTATTCACCAGTGGCATGGTCGAAAGTCTGAATGAGAATTTTTTTTTTTATTTAAAAAAATAAATAATTTTCAATAAAAAATTAAGGTAATTAATAAATGGAGGCTTGTTTTTTGGCATCGTTATTTTGAAAGTTTGTAAAGCGAGAGTAGAGAGTAATTATTCCACGAGAAAAAGTAATTCGAGACACCCGTATAACACCGTGGTTTTAATAATCGGCGAGAAGAGCGTCTTTGACCCGATGCTCGATGTTGCCGTCGGAGTTCACGGCCCGCGGTGATAACGAAATTCATTCACAAGTGTCCGAGGAGATCGGGATTTTTCAGAGACGGGAGTATATCTTTCTCAGAGTCTCGTCACGAGGCAGTCGTCGATGCTTCGAAGCGATGGAAAATCGACGAGAGATTGAAAAAGTAGAGAAAACGGAAGTCGGATGAGAATGAGAATCGCTCGATTAAACGTTCTACCCTAGCGTTAACGCGATGTGACGTGTACCGACCTACATAAGGATTGACGCAATCTCGAGATGAATTCTAGCAGGCTGTACCAAATACTTGCGAATCGCTACCTATGACCTTACCTACGTGACTATTCGGTCGAACGAAAAGACCAGATGCCAATATTCTCAGACAATTTTTGTTCTCGAGTACCAAAAGTTTCCGGGTGAACTCTCATAACGATTGTTACTATTTTAAAACAAATTGAATTGAGATCGATCGATCTTATTCGCGAGAAAATTCGTCACAAATAAATCGTTTGTACTCACTCGCCGCGTCATCCACCTCGAGACTCTCAAAACGTAAGGATGATTTTTGGAACTTACCTGTAACGAAAGATAAAAATAAACATATAAAAATTTCGGAAAAAAAGTATTGATAAAAAATAAATAAAATTGTGAGATATTTGAATTATCATTATCGTTATCATCGATACTTAAATTTCATGTGGCGAGATATAAATTTATCGTCGTACGATTTAAAAAGCATTGGAGATATTTCTTTCTGGGAAAAACCGTGGCGGAGTGAGATCGAGAGAATTTAACGGCGGAACACCTGGACCGGAGGATGACCCCGTGTTACATGCTCTGGTATAGAGCTCGCTTTCGGGGCGGCGAAATACACCCTGGCATCTGCTCTCGAACCCACTTTCAATCCTCCTTCTGTCGCGTGCTCATTTTTCTTTCTCGTTTCTTTTTCGGCTCATCGTTTCGCCGCTACCCGATACAATCGATAGAATGTATATACACGCGCACGTGTCGAGCGTCAACGCGGAAATGCCATCGGGACGATGCGCGAACGTGACACAAAAAAACGCTCAAACGGTACATTTTCATCGATTCTTCGAAATAAACGAAGAATTAAAATTAATCGTCTCTAATTATTGATGATAATAATAATAATAATAATAATCTCAAGTCGAATGACCCGAACCCTTCCCGGACCCGAAAAAAATCGAAAAAAATATATCTTCGTCACTGAATTTTTACTTCAACGACGTTCGATCGAATTTTCGACGAATATCGCAACAACGAGTTAATAGCAGCAGCTATACGTTCACAAAAGTTCATCGAGCCCTACGAGACTCGTGTCGCGCGTGTCGCCCTTCCCACCGTCGTATCATTATACCACGCCTCACTATCAAAATCATCATCGTCATTGCGACGTCACGTGAGCTGACTAAGCTATACTGGTTAATTAATATATTAAGAAAAAGAAGAAGAAAAAAAAAGTAACGAGAAAAGACACGAGTCTTGTTATAAACGCACCGATGCACCGCATATGCACCTCGAGGGTTTGTTCTCTCTTGCAACGTCATCTCACGCATGCGCACGCACCTACGTATACGTTATACTCGTAAAGAAGCGTCAAAGGGGTTTGTACCACGGTCGTAGAGCCCTCGGGATGAAGGTTGAAGGTGGTCGCGGCCCGGTGAAGCCCCGTGAGCAGGTGATGGGAGAACCGCGCGCGGTCGCGTGCGCGTCCTCGACAACCTTACCCCTGAATGTAAGCGCTTCTCGACGCTTTCCATCCCCTTATTTTTACCCCATATACATCTATCCAACTTTATATGTATATACATACATGGACAATTTTTTGTAACATATACGAATGTATTTTCGAGTACGTATCGCGCGCACTGTTTTATCTTGTATTATGCAAAAAATATGCATCGAGACTATATATATACATATATATTTGTCCATGTGCGTATTGCCTTATGCGTATTAGTGTGCGAGGTTGTTATTGTTGCTCGTGCGGCTCGTAAAAGCGAGCGAAACGAGCCTCGACGCCTTAATGACGATTATCGACCAAGGCTCGCACGTGTACGTACTCCTGTTATTTTAATCGTACACGATCGCTATTCGCCGTGGCATTACTATACTACCCTCCCCCACCCTCTTCTCTCTTTTGCCCCAACGCGTCACTTCGGTTTATCGGACAGGTACACGATGTGCAGCTACATACGTAACGAGGGAGATACGCGTATGTATGTATTTATATGAGATAGAAATATTGTGACCGAGTGTATATCTATAGGTGTACGTATATATACGTCATACGTACGAGAATATCGCGGAATAAAAAATGAACTCGCGCAATCACGACCCTCTCTAAAAATCCATCGCGAGAAAGTTTTTCCTGGTTCTATCTTTTGGCGAATCTCCGGTTGCGACAATCTGTTTGTTTTTTGTCTTTTCTTTTTTTTTTTTTTCGAAGTCGACGTAGTCTCTTCATTGCCGTTTTCCATTTAATGCAGTAATCTTCATAATTGCGAGTCTTGCCTCGAGAGTTTAACAAGTACGCGGATAAATCGGCTCGGAGACGCGAAACGACTTTTGTTCTCTCTTGGTCGAGAGAGAGAGAGAGAGAGAGAGTGATTTTTTCTCGCTCTCGCCAAGCCACACCGGTTAATTTGAAGCCCCTTAAAAATAAAAGCGTGCCGCGTACTGGTGCTCGCTCGTCGTCGAGTTTAATGCCGAGTTCGTCCGTTCGTTTCTCGCGCACACCCGCTTCTCGCTCATCCCACCCCGTGTTCACCCCGTTCGCGTTCGCACAGAGGTTGAAGGTTGATGATGCATACAAGCTTCGGAGGTAAGACAGGAAGAAGAAGAAGAAGAAGAAGAGAAAAAAAGAGAAAAAGGAAACTTTGGGGAGAAACTGTTCGCTACGTAATACAACGTCGCGTCGAGGACGAGATGCGGGGTGATGCGGGTCGTATCATTATCTCTCACAATAACAAAAATTCTAAATGAATTTTTTACAAACCAACGATCGTTCATTTTTCTCACGGTTAGAAAATATTCGCACGTCGTGCGAATAAAATCTAAAAATGTTTCGAATTAAAAAAAATCAACTCGCCGAGATTATTCTCCCGTTTGAGAGACCCGCGTTGCCCTATCCTCCGGCTGCAGACAGAGGAGACTCGCGCCCGAGACGAAAAGTCGTAAGAAGTAGAGTGGAGGGGGTGGATAAGGGGGATGTTAATAGAAGCGGCGATGGTAGAAGGCAAAAGGAGGAAAGAAAAAAAACGAGAGAAAAATGAAAAGAAGAAGTATATAAGGAGACGGAGAGCTACAGAGAGAGCGAGAGAGAGCCTTAAGCAGGGGGGCAGCAGGTGATGCGCCAGGTGGAGTACGTCGGCGCGTGCGCGGTGCCCCCCGCCTTCCGGTCACGTGTCCGTCGTCGTCGTCGTCGACATCGTCTTCGCCGTCTTCGTCGTCGTCGTTCTGCGACTGAGAGAACCCCCAACCCCCTGACCATATATATATACATATGTTGTATATTCACCACCCTCTATGCGTTTTTTCCCTCGGTTACGCGCGGCGCGCGAGCTCTCTTCGTTATTTCAGAATTCTCGTTCCTCTTTTATATTTCTCCTTCGCATTGTTTTTTTTCTCCCTGTTTCTCCATCCCACTTTTTTTGCCGACCCAATGAAGAAAACACCCTCTCAATCCTTTTCAACCCTGTCATTTTTTTGCAGCGTCCAACCTACTGCTTTGCGTCTCGTATGGCGTTCTTAATTTTCCATCGTACACCGAGCGACTACTGCGCGAACGTGTGTACATTGCCGAGGTGAAACACCAGCATCTCTCATTATACGTACCATCTCGCGTTACCCAACTATCGTCACTACTATTCCCTTCCTCGTATCACATCGGACATTTTGTCTCTTAGTCTGGTTACAAGCGCGGCTGTAAATTTTCCCTTGGTGTAAAATTGGACGACTGTGTAATTTGTTACGAGCGTACACGCGGTTCTCTTATCCTCGATGAATATTATTGATGGTGATAAAGAGATTGTTTCACCAGAGATTAAAGGGGAGATCAGCAACTCTCGACAAAAGTTGAAGTTTGGACTTGGTCCAAAAAAGAAGTAAAAAGAATGAAAATTTTCATGTCTTTACGGCGCGCGAGTCACGTGCCCCGAGAAGGGTATAAAGACGCCAAAAGAAGAGGATATACTCTCGTCTACCCCCGGACGCGCGGCAGATGCGCGATCGAGAAACAACACAGGCTCCTCGGGGTTTTCTTTTTTTTTACTATGCGTCTTCGAGCGAGAATTAAGAAGAACAAAAAATAATAATAATAAAATATACAAAGTGATGGAAAGAGGCACCGGGTGCCTCTTTCCAATCTTCCATCACGAATATGCACCGTAAAACGGGTTACCTTGACATTAAGGGTAACTTTGACAGTTTTTGGGGCTACTTTAACAGGGCACCAAAATATTTTTATTAAAATTTGTATGTAAAACATTTCCTAAAGATGACAACTTAATAATAAAAAAACGTCGTTCTTCATTTAATTTCCTATAGAATGCACAAAAGTAATAAATATCTTATCAAAAGTAACAATTACGCTTTGGATCTTCGATAAAAACTGCATTTTAATGCGATGTCAAAAAAAAACCCACACTCATAATTACTTTTACACATTTTTAAAAAAATATATAAAATATTGCGTACATGGCGGGGCTTGACTTTCTTATACATTTAGTAGCCAAATAACACATTGTTCAATTGTAGCAAAAAAAAGTTGGAATTTAGAACGTTTAAAAAAAAGTTACCTACAAAAAACTTCCAAAACCTGTCCAAAGTAAGCCCGTTTAACGGTGTTTGTCTATCTCCGCCTCTACTTGTTCTTCTTCGTCAAAGGTTTTTCCCTCTCTCTCTCTCTCTTTCTACATATATATATATCGTTCGTTCTCGTCGTTTTTTTTATTGGCGTCGAAGCGACTGCAGCGAAGAAGCCGAGGGCGCGTCGGAGGGCGAACAGGACAGGAAGTCCGATAACCATCGACCCTTGGCGAGAGCGTCGGCCTGACATCGGGAACGCGCTCGCGCGAGATCGAACGATCGGAACGATGAACGAGCGAGAAAGGAAGAAAGAAAGAACGAAAGAAAGAGAGAGATTCTTATTTGTTGTTACACATACCCCTCTCCCCCACAAAACCCACCCCTCCTTGGGCTTGAAATCGCGGGTGCGCGTTGGTATTATAATAAGTAATGAGAAAATGAGAGAGAAGGGTGAGTAAGGGTGGGATAGGACTTCTTGAGAAATTTTCTTTGTGGCGAGCGGACGAGAAGCTGCGATTGGAGCCGCGACGTGACAACGCGAACAGAAACGGAAGTCGAGAGCTGATAAAAGTTGGTTGAAGAATGAAAACGTTTAAGAACGACGAGTGGAGTTCAAGTTCTTTTTCAACACCGAAGATGTGGGAATTACGTTGTCGTAAACTGAGAAATGTTATTGACGACGAGACGAAGAAATAGTCTCGGGCGGTACAGTCGTAGGTATATTTATATACGTGTATTTATATGAGAACCTGTGCACAAACGCTTTGTCCGACGTTTCATCCGCGCGTTGGCTCCAACGGATCTCGAGCCTCCCGTTTATCTCGCGACGACGAGACGTATTTTCTTTCCTCCATGGCTAGACACGAGCTAAGCACAATGATCACGGCACTTGATACGCGTGTTTTCGAGTTTTATTTTTTTTTCATTTTTCCTGACTGTGCTATTCGCGATTACGTACGAGAAGGAATTTTGTTCGCTCTACGACGCAACCCCTTCTTGCTTCTATTATTCCCTTTCGTAGATAGAAAATAAATTGATTTTAACCGAGAAAAAAAAGAAGAAAAATTGTAATTTTTTGAAATCGAAAAATTAATGATAATTGCGTGAAATTTAATTTTTATTTTTTTCCGAATTTGGAGAATTTCGTTCACGTCGTAATTTTCCGGATCGTTTGACGATCTACGTCGAGTCGAGCGAGAAGACGCGGATTGGTGAAACGGGAGACCACGTGCCGCGCACACGGCGGCTGAAGAAACGCACCAGGTGCATCTCGCTATTTATAAGCGTATACAGAAGCTCCGGGGCACGCGTCCTGCTGCACACCATTCTCGGGGGTTATAAGATCGTGGAATTTTTAGGGCAAAGAACCGAGGGACGGATTTTCTTTTCTCCCTTCGCGAACGAGAGCAGATGACGAGGAAATCTGGTGGCTCGAGTTATACCTGGTTCGCGTCATTGGCCTTTTTTTCATATCGTGCGCACGTCGTCTCAGAAAAGAAAGAAAGAAAGAAAGAAAGAAGGAAGAAAAAAAAACACAACGTTACAATGTCTCGAGCCACAACCCCCGAACGCGATCGCCCCTCGGGGTAAATCGTTGGCGCGCGCGACGTCGACCGAGAAGGTATAAGTGCGCGAATCGTAGAAAACGAGGAGTGTCTACGCGTCGTGGATATAGTCTTTGAAAGGAAAACGAGCCTGCCACCGACGATCGAACGAGAGTAACGTCGAGGAAAAACAGCGAGAAGAATAAAATCGAGACGAGGGTTGAAATCGCATACGCGCAAATATGTGTAGCTGCCGTTGCGGCGCGTATATCAACGAAAGAAATTTTTTTTTTAGAAACGTGCACAATGCAACGCGCGAAATCACTTAATCGAAAAAGACCCCGAGAGCAGATGCGCTCCGAGAGAAGAGAGAGAGAGAGAGAGAGAAGCCACTGGCCCAGGTTCGTTGCACGCGGCTATATATCTCTGGGTGCCCACAAGCCCCGCGCGAGAAGTCACGGCAGAAGTCGAAGGCAAGAAGAAGGCAAAAAACCGAAGAAAAAACGAGAAGAAAAAACATGAAAACGAAGGAAAAAAACAGGAGAATTGCATTAATTTTACTTCACGAGAGAGAGAGAGAGAGAGAGAGAGAGAGAGAGAGGGCTCGCGGGGCCTCTGTGGGCCGGTCAAAAACACGGTGGAGCTCTCGCTCGGGCAACAGATGTGCGCGCAGGGTTGCGCGCGCGCGAGAGGTGCATTATGCGAAGCTTATTTTCAAGACTGCGAAGCGCTGCGCGACCCTCCCGCTTTCCTCTTTCTTTCCATGCGCATATATACCTCTTCTTCTCGGTTCTCTTTCGCTCCTTTATCCTCGACATTGTAACTCGTTGTCAGGTGAAACGGGCACAATCGAGAGAAATGAAAAAAGAAACAAAAAACGAAACGAAAAGAAAGAAAGAGGAGGAGGGTGAGAAGGAAGTGAAAGAGAGTCGGGGGTAGGAATATCGGAACGAAATTTGAAATTGGATATCCGCGATGCGCGTTACGGCCGGAAGAAAGTGCCGAAGTTCACTAATACGTATTATTAGAAGGGTGAAGTTTGAAATAAAAAATAACGAAAAAAAACAACCCTAAAATAAAGTAAAAATATGGCAGACGAAGTAGGGAGGAAGGGAGGAAGAAGGAAACACATGCCGCGAGTAAGGCTCGTGCCACGATGAAGAAAAGTCTTTGTGTGTGTGTGTGTGTGTGTGTGTGTGCGCGCGCGCGTGTGTGTGTGTTATGTAGTAAGTATCTCCGTCTCGTGTACGGGGCGCGTATACGTTGCAGCTGCTGTCCCGCTGCTCTTGGGGCCCCCCGTTCGCCACTCTCGCGCACCACGAGAGAAGAAGCTCGTCGTCGCGTTCCCCGACCCTAAGGACCCGCGACCGAGAGGCCCTCGTTCTCCTTCTTTCTCCCTACGATGCCTTCTTTCCTTCCTTTAAAACAAGATGCTACGAGTGTCTGTGTGTGTGTGTGTGTGCCTAGCCACCATACGCCACCTTCGGGCCACCACCAACAGGGTGCGCCGAACTTCTATGCACCTATGGGCACTTCCGTGTAAAATCGAAATAATTATTCGACGAAAGATTTTTTCTCTAAATTATTTCAAATGTGAATTTTCATGATTCTAAATTTGTTCTTACCCAATTGTAATCGTCGTCAAACGAGACTTTAAGAGATTTGGAAAAAAATTGTTAACGAGTCGAAAATGTTTATCGATTAAAAATTAATTTAATTTACAAGGAACGACCCGTATATGCTCGTAAGTACGGCTTTCGCGTAGACGTCCTAGCCTACTGTATCGTACAGTATTAATATACACAAGAGTCTATATATATATTTAGATACCGAAAAGCATAGAAGCTAGAGGGAAGGGAGAAAAAGGGCCCAGGAGTGGCCACGAGACCGAGACGACGTTAAGACGAGGTCCTTGTACATATAGGGTGTTGTTATATAGGGAAGCGTTGAAAAAGGACGAGAGACTGCGCGAGTGCTCCGCACCTGGAGCTCCCTTCTCTTTCTTTTCGTCTGACTCGCGCCTCTGGCAAGGTCCGCACACAAACTGGCTCGTACATAAATTTATACGAGTATGTACGGGAAGTTATGTACACTTTGAGAGATACCACTTCGCGTTAACCGCGTGTTCGTCGCTTCCTCCGTAATTTTCGTTCCCTCTTTTTTGTTTGCATCGTCGAATCAAAATAATATCTCCCGGGGCACTGAAGTGTGGGCAGTGAGGTTAACGAAAAAAAAGAAACAAAACAAAAAAAAGATTTTTTCTTTGTTTTCGAGGGAAGTTCGAAGTTGGTTCGGGACGCCGGAAGCTCCGGTCGTACCACGCCCGATACTCTATGGTTATATAGTTTGAAACGATCTTAGGACCGATACACCCGACAACATTGTGTGTAAGTGAACGAGTGCAGCTGGCCAAATATTGTACTCTCCCTTTTGGGCCCGAAGAACTAGCCGAAGAGGATCCGAGAATCGTATTTCATTCTCTGTACTTTTATACGCGCGTTTCGATCGAGTTTGGTGAAATTTACCGGATGATACGATTTAGCAATGATAATCGATTATTAAAATACGATTTACGATGTAAATAAAGAAAATGTTATTATTACAATTTTTATACGAATAAATTGGGCAAATAATAAATATTTGTATAATTTCGTATCATTAAATAATTAATTATTAATTCGTATATTAATTTAATATCGTTTGAAAAAAAATCTGACGTTACGTTATTAATCTTTCGTCAAAAACCAATTATTTTGCGAGCGTATATTTCCGGAAATTTAATAAGTCGTACTTTTAATAATACGATGAGAAAGCTAATAAATAATTAATTTTTTAAGAAGCAACGTAATTAAAAAAAAAAATTTTTGAACCGAACGCGTCAAAGGTTGAGAACCTTTGATTATTTTGGGGGCAAGTTAAGGACGATGAGACGAAGAAGAAACAGCAGAAGCGACTACTGCTCCGGGTGGCGGATCACGCATCGTCGAACAAATTCGATCGTTGTCACGGCGTTTGACGGCTATTTGGGCAGCGGAGATATATTCAGTTACCTCGGGAGGGCTTAACACGAGCTCCGCGCGTTCGTAACACGATCACTTGCTCTTCGCGTACACTCGCGTCTCGTCTTCTTTTTCGGTGATGAAATTTTTTCTTCTTTCGTTTCTCTTCGTTCTTGTTTTTTTCTTCTGTCCGTTTTCTTCCTGAAAGAACAAGGACAAGAGACGCGAGAGGTACGATCGTACGCGGTTCGATGCCGCGCTAAAATAATTTCTCGAATCGTGATCGACGAGACGGGAACGAGGGAAAGAAGGAGAAAAAAAAATCCTAGAAGCGGTCTCGTTCGTATACGAGGAACTCCGAGGGTGGTCGCTGCTCGACCTACGTAGCTGCGCGATCATTCGTTACAGGGCCTACGTAATCATAAAGAAAACGGTACCGCGAGTAGAAATATGAAAAAATAAATTCAACGGAGAAACACCCTTAAAACTATACGTAAAGGGGTTGATAAATAACAAAATTATTTCTTTTTAATAATTACAAAATTTGAAATAACGTGGAATATAAAAATGATCTCTAAAATATTATCGAAACGATGAAAATTTCGACGTAATTGAAGATTTGCAACCCCCGAGGGTTGAAGTTTGGGGGTAGGTGAAGGGAGGAAAAAAGGATCCATCTCGGGCTTGTCTCATTCTGTCGGGTCTCTTTATTCTTTGACCACAGCAAAGGAGTGGCTGAGAGTCAGCGGGATAGAAAGTCTGAAGTCTGAGAAGAGAAGGAGCCGTATGGGAGTGAGAGAGGGATGAGAGAGTGAGAAAGAGAGATGAGCGAAAACTGACGCGGAGGCCAAGAAGCACTTAGCTCCCCCACCGCCCTTGCGTCTAGTTCAATTCACGTCAAAATCGGAGAGAAGCGTCTCGCACACTTCGTTATTCGACTTGCTGCGGTTATAACGCCCGAGACGTGGTAAAATGCAGCAACGTGGTAAGAGGAAGCGATCTTTGTAGAAGAGAAAGAGGCGAAAGGGGGAAAGAGGGTAAAGTTGAAAACGTCCATCCCCGATGGACTTTTAGATTTTCCCAGCAGACTTTGAAACTTCGATAAAGTCACGATTTTCTCATCATATTCGAAACATTTTGCCAGTATCGTTTATTAAAAATCAAAATAAAAGGCAGAAATAAAAATTCGTCGAACTTTGTCAATCCGACGCGGAAAAATCGCGCTTGAGAAACTTTCGATCGATCGTCGGGCCACGATTTTCCGTAACTCTACGAACCCCTCGATACACAACCCCTCTGGCCTCGTCATTGTGAAATTACAACGTGCCGTAGCACCAGAAATTCTCCGAGCTTCGAACTGAATCTGATGGAATATATTTCATCTGATACGGAAGGGCAGTAATGGCACGAGAGGGAGGGAGGAGTCGGGGTGGGAGCGGGGGGGGGCGAAGATTTCGAGCAGATGTTGCCCATCGTTGTTCCACACTTTTGCGTTGCATTGTGAGCTTATTGGAATCCGAAAATATTAACAATCGTGCCCGTGAGTTTGCAATTTATAAACGGAATACGGAAGTATAAAAAAATTATTGAAAAAAAGGAAATATATATATTATTTTTTTCAATTTTTTGTTCGTTTCATCGATCATTAATAAAATTGTTATTTCACGCGCGAATGACTTGTAACGCGATATTTCGATAAATAAAACTACCCTGTTACGTGTGTAAAGACCGAACGAGGACGAATTGGAGTAAAAGTCGATCGACGCGACCGAGACCTTGCACGAAATTGTAAAAAAGAAAGAGGGAAAAAAGAAACGGGAGAATAGATCGAAAGTGAAAATGGAGAATGTACAGAGTCATGGTAAGAGC
>OZ024924.1:29437757-29547447 GCA_964017225.1 Netelia inedita
TGTGTGTGTATATACATATAAGAGAACGCCCTACAATTTTTGGCACCCCGAAAAAGATAATTAAGGCTCGCGCGGCGAGCGACAACGAGGAATGAACTACAAAGTGAAAAATTGTAAGTTGCGGCCCGAAACGTCTAATGCCTCGCTATGAAATAATTCAGAAAAGAAATATTTAACAAGAGAATATCATAGAAATAAATTTAAGCCAATTAATAATATCAATTAATATTAATATTATAATACAGAAGGTAGGTACTAACGAAAAAAGGAAAAAAAAACTGTCTTCAAAGTTAACGATTTTTTTTTGCCTTTTTGCTTTCTCTTTCTTTCTTTCTTTAAATAAAAAGAGACTCGCGAAGAAAAAAAAATCGTCTTTTTTTCGGTGCATGCGTTTATTCTTGAACTTATGGTCGACGTTCTTGGAGAACGGTTCACGAGAGATCAGCTGGGGGCGAGCGAGACACAATGCTTCGACTTCGGGAGGTGTGTGTGACGACGATTTCTTGACGTTCGATTCGCGCGTCATAGATGTACGATGATGCTCGGTGTATAATACCTATCCTACATTTGTGTATATATACATATGCACGACGTTACGTACGTAAGAGCGCTACGCGGACAGGGAAAAAGGGGGCTTTTTCTACGATTTACATGTGCGCAATTGCGGCGCCAACGAGAGTCATACAGAAGTCTCGTAGCCGTAGGTACCCCTACCAGTTAACATCGGACGTCGTTATAGCGGTGCTAATACACGTGTACAACGAGAGAGAGAAGGACAGATAGCAGATGCACTTTCGTATCGATAATACGAATGCGACTCGTATTTGCGTGTGTAAAGTGCGATAAAATAGCTTTACACTATATATATATATATATATATATATAGTGTAAAGCGTGAGAGGGGGGGGGCACACACACAATGCCAACGTCATATAAATATACAATCGAGTAAAATAAATTTACGTGCGTCAACGTTTGAGTCGTAGGTACCGCAAATATCCATACGAGTCGGTAAACACACCTACGTATGAAAAGCGTGCATAGGATTATTAAAAAAAAAGAATCTGATAATTCTCGGGATTGTCTTATCAGAAACTGCGCATACTTATAAGATTGATAAAACATATTATTTGCTTAACTATATGCGAGATAAGTAATAAAAAAAAAAACGAAAATATAAAGAAATACCTTCGAGAATAAAATTAGAGTCGAAACGTATTACGATCGCTCGATCCAATCGTCCAACTGCGATTGATCGAAAAGTATACGTAGAGAAAATTTCATATTTTCACACGTATATATATAATGACGTACCTAAGTTCTGTATCAGCCTCTACACTTATATGCATTATACATACATCATGTGGTACGATATTACGTAGTACCTAGGATCGCTTTGGAGTTCGTAGCTTGCAATATGTATCGCCGATATGATGATGTTAATTGGCCCCGTGGTGTACATTGCCCAGACGCGTTCCAACACATATACGCTTGTGTAGTATATATAATATATATATATATTTTATGTGTACTCAAGTTGGCGCGTGCACATTGCATCGAATAGCACTACGATAATGCACCTCGACACGTTTGTCGTATCCGAATAAATAAAAAAGAAATAGAGGCAGAGGAGAGGGCAGAGAGAGAGAGAGAGAGAGAGAGAGAGAGAGAGAGAGGAGAAGTGCAACGTCAAAGGTATCGAAGCACATTTCCACGAAAAGC
The DNA here is from genome assembly GCA_964017225.1 of Netelia inedita. Classification (NCBI taxonomy): domain Eukaryota; kingdom Metazoa; phylum Arthropoda; class Insecta; order Hymenoptera; family Ichneumonidae; genus Netelia; species Netelia inedita. The sequence continues at coordinate 29,439,480 of OZ024924.1, forward strand.
CTCGTCACTTCGGGCTACATTACGTATCAAATTGCATTTTGTTGCACTTTCCGAACACACGTTTACGCGAAATTCTCTCCTCGATCGTGTTATTTCGTCGTTCCCTTTGAGCGTAGAATTGCGGGAAAACTCCTACGCATAGCGATTACGTTTCTTAACATCGTGTTTATACGTATATACGTCGATATAATGAAACACGCGAATCGGGGAAGGGGGAGGGAGGATTGATTGAGTTCGCTGGGCGGGCGTAAACACAATGGGAACTCGCGAGTTTTCCGAGAAGCATTAGAGTCAGAATGATCGATGGAGTTGTAAATCTATGTGTATATATATATGTGCTTCCACATCTTGTACCGTCTATTATGTGGGTGGATGTAATAGACGGTAGAAACGGAACGGAGGCAAATTACAACTCGAGGAATATGTATTATGTGATTGGCCAAAAAGTAACGGGGGATTTCTCTTTTTTTGTTGATAAATCAACGTACGTGTACATTTATTGGAAAAAGCGATTACTTTTTAGCCAGACAATAATATAGAGATTATTTTCGATGATCGATGATTTTTTAATTAATTTTGTACGGTCATTTAGATCAGGGTCTACGCCCGGTACGGTCATCGACTGGAAATTTCGAGGTCGAGGTGCATCTTAGTCAATTGCGAAATATCGCGCAACGCTAGAGAAGAAACATTATGCCAAGTGTCCGAGTCAGTTTTGTTCAACTTGATGTACACGTCGTAGACCTAGAAAAATCCACGAGATAACGTGTTTTTTTAATCAATAAGGGTGACAAAAATCGTCAGCTAGGGGTAGTTTACGTCCTTAAAGGGACTTTCGCAATATATTCTGCAATGCTCAATGAATATTTTTTATACGAGAATTTTAGTGTCTTTTTGGAAAAAAATAAAATCTGAGTCTTGTTGCAACCGTTAAGTTGCATCGTTGCTGAAAAAAATACGCGTTTCGTAAATTTTCAAGGTCTACGACGTAAATCATGATTGACGACAACGAGGCCCAACTTACTAATGTTCCTTTATACTAGACGCTATATATATACCTACGTATATGCAGCTCTATTCGACCGAAGTACGCATATATGCGTGAATATGTACCACAACAAACCGAGCGACACTCGACTTAGCACGTTTGGAGCGCACTCGGGTGAAATTAATACCCGAGTTCGAGGCAAATTGACACAGTGGCACCATCTAGCGGCAATGACCAGTTACCACGATCTATTTCCGAACCAAAACGAAATTCGACGACAATAATTATTTCCCGCGACAATATACTTCCTATATTTCTCAACTTTTGAACTTTTATATATTTACTATCGTCCCTTGTAAAAAAATAACGATAAAAATAATTTTCTTTGTCGTTATAAGAAAATCTGCGTTTTTTTTTTAAATAATGTGAAACAAATGTCAAAAAGGTGTATTTTTTAAATGATGGTCATTAGCTGGAGTTGGGCGATAGAATGATTGATTAATGGGGCGGACAATTGGAAATGTTTCCTTGTAGGTAACGCAAACTATCGCTTGTCAACGAATCTACATGTGCACAATGAGCGTGCGAGACTACGCGCGTGTGTACGCGACTGCTGCTAACGTTCGACAATAATGCGATACTCGTTCAGCCTCAGTCAGCTAGCTAATAACCAGAACAGAACATGAAAGTACTAACGTTGTCGCACACGACTAATTTCTCTCTCTCTCTCTTCCTGTTTCTCTATCAGCTTGTGTTTATTGCACATGGCAATCTCTCACCGTTTAGCCAAACACAAACATACGACTGTGCTTATGCGTGTCCACGTGTCACCGCGATGACGATGTCGTTTCTCAACCGTACACTCTTGAATTACCGCGAAATATGTAGATGAGAATAATACCGATCGACGCGCTTGAATCATCGACGCTGTTCGTTATAACGAAATTGCAACGGTTTCAAGAACAGAAGTGAAAAATACAAACTAAAAAATGAGAAAAATAGAAATTTCGTCCTATCGAGTGAATTGCTTCGTGAATTTCTCGAATAAAATTCACGTTTGTATTTAATTAACGTTGATTATTTCATGAAAGTTAAATTTCTAACCCAAACGCATTTTCTCGCGGTTCGCTCGTTCGATTGTCCAACGTCGTGTTCTTTTACGTCACGAAGCTAAACTAGAAACCTTCAACAAAACTAGCAACGAGAGGCGGGGTGTTGTTCGTCGGATGGGAATCGCGTAAGGTCGGACTCTATACACAGGTTCGCAGTTGTGCAATTCACATCGTTGAAAGAGACCAAAGAGCGACGAAGGCAGGAGAAAACGGAGATAACGTCGAGTCGAGAGAATCAGGAAAGAGAGACGCGTGCAATGTTACAAGAGGGAAATAGGAAACTTCGCGGAGGATGGTAGACGCGCGATATCGCGACGTCTTCGACGCCCTTTTCCATTGTACCGAGAACATTTATCGATGAACGACTCGGCAACGAATAGAGTTTTCTGGGTCAGAGAAGTTAAATAGAATCGAACTCTCCTGCCTGACATAAAATTTCATATATTTCCAAGCCTCTAATTTTTCTCAACCCTTAAAAACGAATCGAATATTCGCAAGACTTAAAATTCATATCCTTTATTTAAATTTATTTATTCGCCTCTCGACTTTACGATAAATAACACACGATTCGCTACCTCGCGAGAAAATCAAATTTTTCATCGTCCGTTTAGTTTCTCGTCTGGCCAGCTTTTCATGCGGATCGAAATTCTAACGCCCACACTCGGCACATGAGAAAGCGAGTGAGCGAAAGAGAAAGAGAGACGAGCAGCACTCGTAATAACCGTGTGTTCTCTCGTCTCGCGTACCTACATATCCTTCTCCGTGTGCAATTCGCGTTTCGGCACCCGAGTGGTGAAAATGGACGGCTAGACATGCGAGGAGAAAGGGGATCGAGCGAGCCAGAGAGTAAGAGTAAGAGTAAGAGAGAAAGAGAGAGAGAGAGAGAGATGGAAGGAGAGGATTCCGAGATCGTCGACGTGAACGCGGCGAGTCTAGGGAACGGTTGTATAAAGCGAGTCCAAAGTTTTCGCGGTTCGAGGACCACAGCCAGACGGCACGCAGACACCGCGAAACTATTACTGGACACCGCACCATCATCGAGGGGTGAAGAGGAAGAGAGGGAGACCGAGGGACGGAGGGAAGAAGCAAGAGTGCGAAAACGAGAAACGAGAGTGTGCATAAAAGAGAGAGAGAGAGAGAGATAGAGAAGACGAGTGAAGGGGAGGGTGAGTGGCGTGTGGCCCGAGAATAAGAGACTAGAGAAAAGACGTGTACGAGAGATAGACGGATGAACCGAAATAAGAGAGGGGTAGGGGGGAGGAGGAGGAGAGAAACGCGTCGGTCTATATCTCACTGTTGGCTAGCCGGTGATGCCCTCTATAACGGCCATTCGCTCATCCGCGTAGCTTTTCTCGTCTCGCGTTTTCTACTCACCCCTCGTCGTTCTCTCGTACGCATCGTTCGACTATGCGTGTGGGTGGATGGCACGACCGTTTCCCGAAATATTAACAAACCCAGAATGACCGAGGACCGAGAGAGCGCAAGATATAGTTTTTGTACGTATAGAGAAACGACAGCGAAGATTTGGTTGTTATAGCTTCTTGCTCAGGGAATCGCAAGTTCAAAAATTTTCAGCGAAGAATTGACGCTTTTTATTCGATAGTCGCAAATTTATGAATTATATGAATATTTGTATAAGGGATGAAATAATTAAAAAATTCTATGTAATTAAGAATATTTTCGATCGATTTGGACGAAATTAATTCGACGTCCAATCGCTGATCGAAATTTGATCGCGATCGTTCGATTATTTTCTCGAGATATAATTAATCGAATTGGAGACGCGCGAGCGCACATCGATTTTATTTTCCAACCAAGATTCATCAATTTCTCGTATATTTTTCTTAACCTCGCACCCGATAGAAACCTCGTGACGTTTCTACTCAACGAAAAATCTTTTCTTTACAAAAAAAAAAAAAACGAATTCTCTTCGAGGAAAAATACAAATTAAAAAAAAAACAATCTATAAATTCAAACGGTAAGTGATTTTCGGGTTTTCCGGCAGCGTCGTGGCGATGCTTAGCTGGGAGAATTTCCGTCAGGGCGCCCGATGACGTTGACCTCGCGACGGAGAGGAACGAAGAGAATCGAGAGCGAGAGAGAAAGAAAGACACGCGTCGAGAGGCGCCCGACGCTTCAATCTTTCTCTCTCTCTCTCTCTCCTCTCTCGTTCTCTCACACTCGTGTTCCCTCGAAACGCAGGAAGGAAGAGGGAGACGCGGACCAGGGCGCGCGAAGACGACGTGTTCGCGCGCCGCGACGCTGACACACCGCGTATATTTGGCCCGAGTCTCCCGGTATCGCGTCGTCGCGAAGACAGAGACGAGCTGTGGGCGCTTCGCGTCCACCTATATTTCGCTATAAACCCGCCAACGAGCCGATACACCTATGTATTACGTACACACGTGCGTTCGCACGTATGATTTCCCGCGCGCGACACACGCATTTCGGCCTCGTTTTCCGATAATTTCGGTGCGACGCCCCAGAACCCGTCGACCCTCTAACACGTCGTCGACGACGATCGTCTCGTCTCGTCGTGGCGGTTTTTGACGCGAGAAAACGATATCCCCGTTTATCCGGGCGTGTGCGAGAAAATGAGATAGAAAATCGCGAATTCACCTCGACATATTTCCATTTTCAAACGCATCGAGGCTTTCTCTCTCTCTCTCTCTCTCTCTTTCTTACATAGAGACACGCACACTCCTATAGGAAATATTGGACAATTTTTGGGACGAAAGTCGCATCATCGTCTCAAATTTCAATTTCGTACGAAACAAATCGCATTTTTCGATCCCGAACAATTTTCCGATGAGCTCGAAATTTATGAAAAATTCATCGAGTAAATAAATAAATCGAATAAATTCGTCAAATTATGATGGAACGGCGACGATGATAATACGAGAGAAAAAATGAAACGACGAGAATAGTAACGATGTATAACGATCGAAAATAAAATTTTGTTACGAATAAATACGAAGCGGTAAAAAAAGGAAGAAAAAAAAACGCATCGATCAAAGTTACGCGACTCACCGGTTGAAGGACACGTTGCATGAGGCGTGCTGCTGCAGTTTCGTCATCGGGGGTAGAGATTCTCCTCCGCCCTCGTCGCCGCGACCATCCGCAGGACCTTCGCCGCTTGTCTCTTGGTCTGCGCCTTCCATCGCTGCGAACAGAACGAGAAAAAGAAAGAACAAAATTGAATAAAATAAGATAAACGATTCTCCGGGTCATTGGTCCAAGAATAATCTAATAATTGATTAGCTCGACGGCACGATGAAAAAAAAGAAGAAGACAGAGAGTACAAGAACGAAAAAAAAAGAAATCCCCCCAAAGTTCATTTGTTTGGCGAAAGCAATCGAAAAATTTCTGCGTCGAAAAACCTGTACTATTCGAGCCTGCTCCTCCTCCTCCTCAAACCCACCCCCCTCCCACGCACCCCTTAGGGCACAACTTCTGCATTGAGCCGATGAACGAGCATTCCGCGATCCGGAAGATCGCAATTTCGTCCTACAAAGAAATACGAGAAATGGAGAAGAATAAGAGAAGTAAGAGAGCAGAGAGAGAGAGAGAGAAAAAAGAAAATCCGCGATAGTACACGGGCCTCTATAAGAAATTTCTCGTATCTTGCATGTACGGACTACTCGGAGGGTTGCGCCCCCCCCCCTCCTCGCCAGCCCGTAGATCAGCCCACACGTCCGAGCCAACGACGTATCGATCCGATCGAGATACGGAAGAGACCAGTAATTTTTTTATATACACTTATATATAGGTATATATAAGCCGAGTCTATCGTCGATTGTCCGATTCTTCGCTCTTTATCGGGACACTCGATCGGATCAGAGCGTCGTGCAGAAACGACGGGGGCGTTTACGGTGTAAGAGAGAGAAAGAGGAAAAGCCGAATTCTCTATCAGTTTCTCAACCCTCTCCCGAGCGAGTCTCGCTCTGTGCTCGTGTCCGAAACAGGCATCCGTCGTTCGACTGCCAGACCCGGGAGCTGCTGTAAGGGTGAGAGAGAGAGAGAGAGGAGAGAGCGAGACGGACAGACGGAGAGAGAGAGGAAGAGAGAGAGTGAGAGAAAGGGAGGAAGGAAAGGAGGGCGAGTTTTCAGGGGGTTGGAAACAGACTATAACGATGCTCTGTCCCGTCGTCTCTCGGTCTAGCCGGTACACCCCCTTTCATCCCCAATCTAACTGTATACAATAAAGCATATATATAGAGCGCAATTTGGCTTCCTCCTCTGTCTACTGGCGACCTTTTGCACTTGTCTCTATCGCGAGAGAAACCCAGACTCTCGAACTCATTTAAATCACCCGCAGTGTGCGTTATATCCGGCTTGGAGGGAGTCAAGCGCAGAATGCACAAGACTATTTATTCGACGTGAAAACCGGGTAAGCGAGAAGACGAGAAGAAATACAGACGGAAAAAACTATAATTTGTCAGGAACGAAATATGGAGGGGTTGAAAAAAAAGGTCGGACGCTCGTCCGAGCTTTTCAATGTCGCGCCAAGGTCAATGTAAATGACAATCTTTACGAATGGCGAGTAAGCGATACGAGATGGATTTAGGGGATGAAAGTGGGAAGTGTCGGTTCCATTTTGGTCTCATCGCGGATAGAAAGTGTCGACGAAGATTTGGAAAAATCTCGATCCTAGGAAGTTGTAAGTGAGTAAAACGACGAAATTAGATATAGAATCATGGCAGGGGAACCGGCAGAGCCTCGAGTGACGATACTAGAATAAACGGGGTGGGTTGGGGACGGCAAGACGAGGTAGACGGAGCGAGAAGAGAGAAGATAGCGAGAGAAGAGAGGAGAGAGATAGACATAGAACGGGAGAGAGAGGGAGACAGAGAAAGAGCGAGAGAGAGGGATAGAAGGATAGTGAGTGCTGGAGAGAGCAGAGGGGCGTGGCAAGATGAATGATCGCAAGACGCGGGAGTATTGATCCCAGGGACCGTGTACTCTCTCTCGCCTGCTCGCGGCAGAATCGTAAGCTCTCTAGCTCTCTCTCTCTTTCTCTCTCACTCTCTCACTCTCCTTTCTCACCCTCTCTCTGGCCAGGGGAGCACACAGACCCTGGGCTCTCTCGTTTTCTCACTCTTACTCATTCGCTTTAAGCTTACGATGCTCACTCACTCTCTCTCGCTCTCCTCGCCACTTTCCATCCCTCGTCTCTTCTCGAGGTTCGCACCCCCTGTACCGGGTGGCGCGGCAGTTGGGTTCAGGGTCATGCGTGCACCCCCCCCCCTCCCCCTCCTGCTCCTCAACCTCTTCCTCATCGCTGTTTTTTTCCTTTCTCTAGCTAGGAAGCTCCTTTTTCACTTCCCATCTTTTCGTCCTTGTCTTTCTACGAGTCGCGCTCGCAAAACCTCCCTGCACAGACTCGTTTTCCCTTTTACTTCTCAGTCTCGTGCGTACAATGTCTTCCGGCGACATCGTGGTACATATATTCCGCGGAGGGAGGAAACGAAACGCGATATCGCGTCAACGTCCGGGTCGAGAAACGACTAGATAATTGTACGAGATAGCGAGTAACCCTTCGTTCTTTCTCTCGTCTTATTCTTTCTTTCTTCTTTTCATATTCATCGGCAAGTTGTACTCGGTAACGTTGTGAAAAATTAGCCGTTCGTTCGTTAAGAAAATTTGTAAAAACGATCCAACGAAAGTATAATTCGCACGATTATATCGGACGTTTCGTCTCGAACGTAAAGTTTATTTCAGTTTCGTACTTTAACTCGTTTAATTAGCGTTCGATCTTTTCTTTTTGTTTCTTCTAACGGGACCGTTTAACGGAAATCTAGGTTTTCTTCTCTTCAACCACCATGGCAGTCCCGCGTGCATAACTTCGGTGAACAAAAGTGACGTAACATAGTTGAATCATTTTGTTAGAAGTGCATATGCGTGCAAAGAGAGTCATCGTCGAATGAGAAGAAAAAAACGATACTTTTCATATTTATAGTTTTTATTTCCTGGGCTATCAGCGATCGATCGTCATCGAGTCGAGTATTCGCCCTTACGAGGTAATGTACGAGACGGTAAATAATACATAAGGCTTTTGTACATAGGATATATAACGGGGCGAAAAAGGCTGTGTGGCAGAAGAAGAAGAAAAAAGGAAAAATTGGTATGCCTGTGAGCGAGGCCGCGAGAAGAGGGTTAGTTTCTCGTTGCTGGTAACCGCGTCGCAGAGAGAAGGAGAGAGAGAGAGAGAGAGAGAGTGCCACGAGGGAGGAGGAGGAGAAGGAGGTACGAGAAAGTTTGAGGTTGCGAGAGGCCGAGAGCGTTAGAAGTTTTGCACGAGAGAGAGGGAGAGAGACAGAGGGTGAGAGAGAATGAGAGGAGTGAAGAGAGAGGGGAAGAAAGAGAGAGGGTGGAGGGAGAGGGACGACGTGACAGAGGGTAAAGAGCTTTCAGCGTCATCGGTTGAACGCGAGAGAAGTTTCAACGGGATCGAAGATAGAGAACGCGACGAGAGAACGATAGAAGGGCTCTCTCTCCCTCTCTTGTTCACGTTCTTCTCCATGGAGAACAACGTACCAAACCTCGACGACTCAAGGGTGGGTCGAGAGAGGCGTCCAACCCTTTGGCTTTCAACTCGTTGGTAGAAACATCTAGGAATTAGGACACCCTCCATTTAGGCAAATAAAAATGTAGTAACGAAAGCTGGGAATACGAAAAATAAATCGAAATAATGTTTAACTTTGTAAAACATAAAAAAAATCGTCGCAAGATCGACAAAACGAGCATTTTTTTAATTTCATCACACGTGCATTGTTTTCCATAAAGTACGATGGACACCGACGAAAGATTTTGACTTTGTTGTAAATCCGGGTGCAAGAAAATTACTACCCTCGTCGTGTCATTACGAGGCACGAAACTTGGACGACCTAGAGGGTGAAAATAATAGTCGAAGTTGGATATTCAGGAAAACTGAAACCTCGTTGGTCGGTACGACGGTACGTAAACGGTGCTCTAAGTATGTATGTACGTAATACGTCCGTCCGTATCGAGGCGTATGTGCGTCTCTCGGGCGCTACGTTCGATGAGAAATCGTACCTCCTATAATATACGTACAAAAGTATCGTCGTGGGGGTTGGAAACGAGGGTGAAAGAGAGAGAGAGAGAGACAAAAAAAGAAGAAAAAACACGAAGCGAAGGCGGAAAGGTGTCGTACTGGGTGGCGTAGGACGCTCGAGGTTGATCCGGTGTGGACGGGGTTGACGTTTCGTATATATATTATTTACGCGACACGCGAGGATTATCAGACGAACTTTCGTCACGCTGCGACTGCGGTCGGAGTCAACGAGCTCTCGGTAACATTGTTTCCCTCCGATTGCTTTGCTTGTTTTTACCTTGCTTTATTATTATTATTATTTTTGTTTTAAAATACCGAAAGAAAACAAGATTAATTCTGCCCCAAATATTTCGTGGTAAAAAAAAAAGTTTGTTTATCGCTTTAATTTTATAACGTTGAAAAATGTCGACTCATTAAAGTTACGAACGGAAACGTGCGATCACGCTTGCGTCAAAGATAACGCATTTTTGGCAATTTGTAACACACATTTTTCTGATGGACTCGACCCCCAAATTGCGTAGCTCGGAAAAGGATCGAGGTTTTACAAGGGTGTGTTTTGCAAGAGGAGTTCCTCTGACGAGGATATCGGACACGCGACCACGCGATCAAGGTCAACTCGTGTGTCACGATACCCCTCGTGTCCTCGTGAGAAAGAATTGAGGGAGGGGGAGGGGGAGGGGGTGTCACGGAATCAACGAAATGTATCGCGCGAATATTCGCGAGGCGAGTAATTTTTTTTTCACGTGGGCAAGTGGGACAAGAAAGAAGTCAGGGGTACTGGAAAGGGGTAGGTTATTCATCCGCGACCTTCATCTATCAAAATGATGGAAAAAAAACATCGTGAGTTCCACGATCCGTGTCGTAATTGTTACACGACAAGGACGTGGAGTAAGATAAAAATCAAATTGGAATGGACGATACGTAATAATGTACGAAAATAGACACGGGGATGAAAGATAAGGGTAGGAATAAAAAAAATCGATCAATCGACGGTAAATAATTTTCGAACATTTTTCCCACGTGATCTTCTAAAATCGTTCGCGGTTTTTTATACTTTCCAATCTAGAAAAATTCCTTCATCCCTCCTCGTATCGTCGGCAGAGCCACTTTTGAAAATTTTTTGTTTCTTGCGAATTTTTCCAGAATTATTTTGAGTATGGGGCAAAAGCACGGAAGACGGAATTTTTTGCGGGAGAAGGACGAAAGTGCCTCGGGCCTGGTAGGGGGATGCTGGTTCAAGGGTGTGCAGAATTTCCGTCTCTTTTCATCTCTACTCTATATGTGTGTGTATATATGTATATGTATAAGGAGGAAGAATTCCTGCGTGGGACTAGTCGCACCCTTCTCTGATCTTTTTTTTCTCTCTTCTTCTCTTCATCCCCTTCTCTCGGTGAGACGGGAGACTCGCCTCTGCAACCCCCTGGGGTTGCGCGCGTCCCCCTTCCGAGGACGAAGACCTGGAGAAAGCGAGAGAGAGAGAGAGAGAGAGAGAGAGAGGGAGAGAGAGAGGGAGATGAAAAGAGTACGAAAGCGACGAGGACGACGACGAAGACGAACCGGCATCAGGACAAAGGAAGAAAACTGTAAGAAAGGCGAGAGAGAGTGAGAGAGAGAGAGAGAGAGAGAGAGAGAGAGAGAGAGAGAGAAAGAGAGAGAGAGAGAGGGAGAGAGAGAGAGAGAGAGAGAGAGCGCACCGTGGAGTTAGATCAATAACAAACCATTATGGACCCTCGGGGCTGTTCTCTCTCTAGCTCTCTCGCTCTCTCGCTGTCGCCGTTACGTGTGGGAGAAGAGAAAGAGAGAGAGAAAATCTCGCGATATCCGTCTTCTCTCTCTCTTACCCCCTCTTTTTCCTATGCCAGGGGGTGAATATCCCTTTCGAAAAACGAGAGCAGCGTCATCGAAAAGCAGATCTCTTACACTCGGTCATAATTTTTACGACTCGGACCCATACAAAAAAAAATGGCTCGATCGATTACTAAGAAAAATAAAAAAGAATATCTAGAATTGGAGCCAGGTAAAATTCCAAAATCGCCGCGCACAATTTTATATTTATCCAGGTCTGAAAATCAACGGGGCAGTGTCCTCACCTGAAGATCGATGAGCGACGATTCACCTCGCCGGCGTTCTTCACGTATCCACATGACAAGCGATTATTGCACAAAAAATTTATATAAAATCGTCGATGCGATCGAGATTGAATTTTTTTATAAATCAACATAAAACGGAAACATCGAAGACGAGGAAAAAATCGCGTACACGGCCACCTTAGCACGCGACACTCGATGCCGGCATTTTCTTTTTTTAACCTGGCCGAGAATAACGAAACGGCCATGCTGAAATTTACTTTCTTTCTTTTTTTTCGTTTTTTAAAAAATACCTTCAGCCTTCGCGACCGGAGAATTTCCGTTTTCACGCGGTATTATCAATTTTTAGTGTAGATAAGGGTGGAAAAATTCACGAGATTTAGCTCGATGCTCGCGCCATCCACGCCGGAACCGGAACCGGCGTGGCACATCCCCGTGATCACGTCCGCACTCTCTCTCTCTCTCTCCTTCTCCTTCCCTTCTCTCTCTCTCCTTCCCTCTCTCTCTCTCTCCACGCATACCGTGAGATTTTGCAAATTCACACGTTATAAAAGAAGAAGAAAAAAATCGATCGATTTTCCCATAGTTCGCGTATATCTATTCGCGAGATCGTCGCGCGAACCTTTCCATCTCGTTTTATTTTTTTGCCCCGACACTCGTTTCACGTTATTCCCGGATCGATTGTCATCGTGAGACACTTTCCCACGGTCGGAGGAACGACGTGGCAGCACGTCGAACCGAGACGGCCATGCTTGCCGCTGCTGGTCCTCGTTTCGTCCTGTCGGACCAGCAGCACCGGGCGGTCCACCATATCGTTCGTCGTCGGATTTTTTTTTTCTCCTCTTCCACGATCACGAGACGGCTTTTCTCGCACGCACGTACACGCGCGTACACCGACCTCCACAGTTCTTCTTCCACGACGACGAGATAAATGAAATAATTAGAAGATGAATACAAAAAAAAAATAAAGTAAAATTAAAAAAATAAAAAAGCAAAACGATCGCGATTCCAAAAGAATCAACCCGATTTTCTCACGTAACGGGGATGAAAAAAGAAGAATCAAAAACGCCGGAAGTCTTCCCACGATCGCGACGTTTATCTTCCGGTTATATACGACGCGTATTATTATTTCGCGTTTTTTCTTTTTGTTTTTTGTTCACACTTTACTCTTCACGCAGCACGGAACCAATTTTATAACACAGACATTTTTGTTTTCTCCCATCGACGCGTACAGACCACTGTTTTACCCCACGAGTCCGAGTACGTTTGAGCAACGAATACGATAAAGATATTCCAAACGAGCGTCGTATTTAACGGCGAATAATGTCGTTTGCGGGAGGTCAAAATTCGAGAGACACCTCTCGTGGATGAGGTGGACACCGTTCGTTGACTCTCTCTCGCGGATAAGTCTCTCGATATACACGCCGGGGTTTACTCCGCGCCTCTCTCTGTACCGGCGCTGCTGTGTGTACCGGCGAGTTTCGCGATTGGCTCGAAGTGAGACGAGGGAGGGTGAGAGCAGGCTGAGACGAAGGGAGAGTAAAAGAGAGAGAGAGAGAGAGAGAGAGAGAGATAGGAAGGCAACCCCCCGCGTACCGTGATCGCGATCTCGCCCCGAAAGAGAGAGGGAGAGAGAGAGAGAGAAGCCAGAAGTGTAGAGGACGCGCGCGACGCCGGGTCGAAGGGGACGAACGAACGAATCTCGGGTATCCCCGCGGCGCATCGCGGAACAGCCAGAGAGTGAGAGAGAAAGAGGGAGCGAAAGAGAGACGGAAATATACCGATAGTCTCGCGTATATACATATGTACATTATATATACATATATATACATATATATACTATGAATATATATATGTATATATAGAAGAGACCCGGCGTCGACGTCGCGGGGACGCACAACGAACGGCGCCGCTACGGCGAGGGCGCCACCGCGTGGTTCGAAGAGAGGACGCCGACGCCCGCGATCGATAAACGTGCGTCGGCCACGCCGACGTTCGCCTTCGTGTACGCATAGCCCGCGTAATGCGTACCGGATGACGAAGGGCCGAGGGAAAGGAGGGGGAGGGGGGGGGATAGGCAGGGAGTAAAGGGAGAGCCGATAAAAAGAGACAGAGATAGAGGACGAAAGGGGGATGCGGGAAGGTTCCGGAGAGGGAGGGTGCAAAAAGACGAGGATAGGGGTGAGAAATGAAGGGGAAGGGGCAGAGAGAGAGAGAGAGACGTGTACCAAGGAGACTAAAGGGGTGAACGATATAGCCGACCGAGTCTTGTAAGACGATCCTCGTCGTGGAATAATAATGTTATTAAACAAGAAATCGCCCACCGTCGACGACGAAAACATCATTTTTATCTCAAGAATTTCGGACCATCGAATGTTCACCCGAAACAGTAAAATAAACAATAAATATATTCATAATCGCGAAATTTACGATAAATGTAAATCGTCGATGCGTCGAATATATTTTGTTTTCACAAAACGAATGTATTTATTGATTAATAAATCGTGACGTATATCACACCTCGAGCTCAAAACTATTTCGATTCAATGTACATATATATATATATATATAGAGAGAGAGAGACAGACAACGGTCCATTCACACCATCGGATGATGGTCAATGACGGTTTATCGAGCCGACGCTCGACTGTACACTCCCTCCTGGCTGACTCGGCTGTTATACACGATATATGAATATAACCTCGAGCGTCGCGTTCGAGCGCGAGTGAGAAAGGACGGAAGGCACGGAGATAGGGAAGATAAGAAAAGTCATCACGGTCAGTGAGCGCGCCACCACCATGCTCCGTCATTCATTGATTGTGCGAGCTTGCGTAGTTTCGACCTACGCGCACACACGAGCTCTCGCACCATCGCCAACTACTACTCCTACACGTTAAACGTACTTTACAGCTTGCTCGTACTTACTTCGTGAGAGCGATGCGCGTTATGAGTAAAAAAAATGCACGTTCGTACGTTACACTCTCTATACGAGAATACTATATGACGCTATATATTTATATATATATGTATAGTAAAATATACACAAATACGCGAAGCGGTACGTAGCGGAGCTCGGGTGGGCTCATTGGCCGAGAGGAGGGTTCACGCACACTCCGCGAGTGAGATAGATAGAACGAGAACGAGAGAGAGAGAGAGAGAGAGAGAGGACCGGATGAAAGAACCGTCAGCCGGATGTGTAACGTACTATACAGTCCTCCGATACACATACGCGTCGTACACACACAAGCTTTATACGAGTGGATAGGAAAGTGTGTACACACAAAGTCGCGCGTTATTCCGATCCGTTGCGAAGCGACTCGCACGCATACCCAAAAAAATAAATAAAAAAAAACACGAAAGAAAAAATATATATACACGGACACACGGACACAGACGCAAGAGAGGTATGTAGGTCAGTCAAACTCGCCGGGAAATGGATTTTACTGCGTAGCGCATACGCGAGGCCGACGTATATATACGAGTCGAGCGCATACCAGTAGTGCTCCCTTTTTCTTTCGATCGCATTCTCTCCAGCGTTTTCATTTATTCTTTTTTTCTTTCTTTCTTTTTTCTTTCTTTTTTATTCTTTTATCTTTTCGATATTGATACACAAAACACGAACGCGCGAGTACACAAAGTGTGGAATGCGCGTTGGTTATTTTTTTTTTATTATTATTTCAACTAAGAGAGACAAAAAAATATAAAAATGAGGAGAGAGAGAGAGAGAGAGAGAAAACAGAAACGAAGTAGAGAAAACAGAGTAACGAGAGATGAATGTGTACCGTGTGTATCGTTGGAGGTCGTCGCACTGCGGGGGAAAAAAGCTCATTCATTGATTGCATCGCCGTACAGGCGAGGAGTGTAGCGTGTTCACGGTAGCGTGTTTCACTATACTCGCGATGTTACACACGTCTATGTATTTATGTGTGTGTGTGTGTGTGTGTGTATTAAAACACGTGTATATAAATTTATAGATACGTGTGTGAATATTCGTACGAACGCGTGTATTACTCGGTGCCACTTGGTGCACGTGAACGAGGGACATGCCTCCCTGTGAGTAAGCAGCGAGGTTGTAGTGAAGGGAGGAGGAAGAGGACGGGGGCGGGGGCGAAAGGGTGTGAACGAGAAATGGAGGGAAAAAAATGTGCGCAGGGGTGGTAGATACGTACACACGTATGGTCGTATATGGGATAGAATGAATCGAGGAGCGCGTATAAAAGCGACATGGGAAGTGGCGGTACGAAGAGTCCAAGTAGATAGGGTCGCGCGTGGTCAGACCGAGCCTCGACCCACTAGGACGTTTTTACTACGTGTGAAACTTTTTTTTTCTTCACTTTTTTTTTGTTATCTTAACTCATTCGGTTCTTCGGGAGAATAGGCAAGATGACGGTGGGAAGAGAGACAGAGAAAAGGAGAGAGAGAGAGAGAGAGAGAGAGAGAGAGAGAGACGAGACTGTGATACGGTGAGAATGGGAACGGAGATGAAACGAGTAGAAATTAATGTTTAGCCTAATTAAAGGGACCGTGTGTCTATAAATGCTCCACGTTGGATATTGGTATCGTCGCGTATGTGTGCGTGGTTTCTTTTTTTTGTCGCTTACGGTTGTGTGCGTGCGTGCGCGCGCGCATCCGTATGAGAATGACCTGTATGGGGCTCGTTGAGCGTAGGCTTAAAATAGCGTCCGACACACTGCCGTGGAATGTAAGGGCAGACCGAGTTTTATTGTCGCCTCCTGTGAGAGCCACAGCCCGCGGCCCTAAGATTAACTCGGGCCAAGTTACGGGTGATGGCCCCGGAGCGTGCGAGATGTGTGTATGTTCCGACGAACGACGCGACGCGAGGGAGTCTCGAGGACGATCGCGACGTATTACGAGTCGGGCCGAGGACCGTAACCGAGCGCCGCGTGATGTCTTTCGCGAGATCGAGATCGATTTTTTTAAATTGTCAATTTTAATTAATAATAACAATGATAATAATGACGAAATCTATAAGAACATGCAAATTGTATTTTAACTCAATTATATGAGATTATTTATTTGATCAATGTCCATCAATTTATAAATTTTATCAATTTTTTTCTAATTTTTAATAGAAGATTTTGTTCTTCTTTTTTTCTTAATGAAGTTCGATTTAATTTTTATTGCGTCCCGGTCGAACGAAAATTAATCTTTATCTGAAAAATGTCGATTTCTGTGTTACTTGGCTCTAGGTAGGCTATTCGTCCGAATTCCCGGGTTTTAAGTAGTACAAAGCGGACCAAAGTAGTAAAATCGAAGAAGGGAGGACAAATTATGGAGATTCGAGAGCGAGAGAGCGTTGCTCGAATGCCACACAAAGTTCCATGCACTCGGGTAAACGAGCGAGTATATTCCGTTGTGCGAGTGTCTGTCTGTCTGTCTGTCTGTCTGTATGTTTGAGTGTGTGTGTGTGTGAGAGAGAAAGAGAGACGGAAAACTATGAGAAGGGGGAAAAAGAGAGAGGGGAGAGAATGAACGTTGAAGAGCGGCGTTGTCGTACGGAACGAAAATTGACGACGAAGACGACGACGAAGAGGGCGAGAGCGTCACACGAGGGTCAGGATTAAATATAACCGTTTGCTCGGGCTATTTATAAAGATTAACTTGTTGGTGAGATAACGAACGCGAGAAAGACAATGGCCCTGTGCCTTCGTATACATTGCGACACGACAATTGCGCGGGAATTCGCGCAAAGTCTTTCCAACCCGACCCAACCGCAAACACGCGTGCCATCCTTTCTGACGAATGAGTCTTTTCTTTTTTTACTCTCCAAGCGTATGCTTTATTTGAAAAAATTACAATATTACAATTTTAACGATCGACTCGAATTAAATGAAACAACAAAATATAATTGGCTACGTTCAAAATAAAAAATCAAAGATATAAAAGTGAAAAAAAGGAAAAAACGAATTTCTACTCGCTCTTGCGGGGGAATGCACTTACGTACGTCGGAAAAATAGTACGAAGAGCGAGGGAGAGACTCGAGCTGTACGACGTTGTTGGCGTGAAAAAATAGGTTTTTTGTTGTTCAGATTCACCGAGAGAGAACAAATCCTGTTTCTCGCTTTTACACGCACGACAAGACAAAACAAATTGGCCTGGGCTCGTTGTCAGTCAGAAAAGGACACGCGTGTAAGTCTGATGAAAATGATCAAGCGAGAGAGAGAGAGAGAGAAAACGTAAGAACGAATAATATGAAAGATAGAGCGCCGTGATTCGAACCAAAGACACACGAAATATAAATATACATATAACATTGTCGGGCTGAACCCAGGCGTGCACGAAGAGAGAAGAAATTCCTGAGGAAATTACGACATCCAGGAGGTCCCTTATCTCAAATCGTCGTGGAAGACGCCGCCGTTGATACGGGGCCTGATATTTCCTTTCTTTTTCCCCCCTTTTTTTATATTATATATTTTTATACTCTCTCTTTCTCTCACTCGTCATTTCTCCACGCGTCTCGTCTCGCTCTCGCGTGTCTCTCATCACTTTTATCATGCTTTCGGACGCGCGCGATGCACTCTCGTGCTCTTTCACAGTCTCTTTCTCTTTCTCTTTCTCTCTTTCGCTCGTCGAGAAACTGACGACGACGACGACGTTGTTTTTACTACTACGAGCGTATATAGAGCCGTGGCACGTCGTCGTTGTCGTCGTTTCATTCATTTGTCGAGTGAAGTTTGTACCCTGAAATATAGTATGTAGTATACGATATACACACGCACACATAAATATATTTGTTATTTGTTATATCTGAGTTCCTTTTCTTTTTTCAATTCAACCGGCGGACAGCGAGCTTTATCGCTACGAGACTGCGTCATGTAACGGGCGGGGTCGCGATTCCATCGAGTCGGGACAAAAATTTAATAAGTTCGTAAGGTTTCAATTTTTTATATTCCAGCGTAAAAGTTTGTACAAAACTTTATGTAAAGTTATAGAAATAAGACTGGCTACTACTACTACTATTCCAGCGTGAATGGAGATATTTTGCGACGTAAAGATAAAAACGACTGAGCTAGGTGAAAGATTCTTGCATCGCAATTGTCGAAATCGAACCTTGTCATTGTTGTTGTTGTTTTTATTGTTTTTATCATTATTTATTTTAGGTCAACTCTGTTGATTCCGCGCGATTGGAATGAAATTTTACCGCGGGGCAATTGCAAATATTGATATTACCCGGTGCGAGTAAATAGAAATAAAATTGATTTTCATTGAATGAAAATTTGTTTGCACGCAATTAAACGCATCCCTATGTTTGTTCGTTCGCGCGTTGCTCGACAAAATTGATTTTTTTTTAAAAATATATTTCTCACAAACATAAAATTCTTAAACAAACGAACCTTTCTCTGTTTCTACATAAACAAATTATAAATTTATTACATATACGCGCGAGACGTGAAAGAATTAATGTTAATTTTATTTTCTTGACCCGAACTTCGATAAATTCACAAGAATAAAAAAAAAGAAGAAATTTATCGAAATGTAGATTTTTCGAATAAACGAGAATGAAGTGTACTTCGTTGTCTCGTCACGCCCGAGGAGGGAATCGCGCGCACTATCGAGCAAACGTACATCTACATAAAAGTGCGCGGATGGGGCGAGCTTCGAACCCGTCTAACCCGAAGTCTCGACAACGGAGGCAGACGGAGGGAGAGTCGAGAAACTAGAGAGAGGACAGCCGTGCACCGAGTACGATGGCGTATACACACCAGGGTGCGCACGCACACACACACACACGCACACAGTCGCACACAGTCACACACAGACACAACGCATAACGGGGCGTATAAATGCAGCTGCCACAGCGGCAAACACGAAGTAGTAAACACGTAGCGCGAGAGGTTCAACCGAGTCCCGAGCCCATCGGTCTCGATAAGGACGCGGAGAGTGTAAAGGGACGATGTATTAGAACGACGACGCGACGACGATGACCACTGGTCATCCACCTCGTACTTCTTCAACCCCCTTCTTCAACGTCCTCGCGGTCTCGTTATTTCTCGTCTTCTTGGAATTCAAAGCGAACGCAAGGAAAGGGAAAAAAAAGAAGAGAATAAAAAAAAAACAAATGCCACGTCGAACTATTTACGAGGGCGACGACTTACAACCAATTGTTATCACGAAATTATCCGAGAGATAAAAAAAATTAACCGTAATCGAATATTTATCTTTACGTATGTTTTTTGATTATTTTTATTTGATTAATTCAGGGAATTAAAAATGTATTTTTCTTTATTAATGTCTGAGTAAAATTATACCTGCTTATTGTTCGTTGTAAAACAATGTTTAACAATTTCATCGTCCCGAGAAAATTCTTGAAAACAAAAAAAAACAATCTTACTTTGGTAAAAAAAAAAAATTAATATCAAAAAACAGGATCAAGCAACGAGAGGCAAAGTCTCTCGAAGGACTCGCCGTGCCACAACGAATAAAGCTCCTTCCTACATAGCTAATTACTGTACTCGCTGAGAAGAAAAGAAAAACCGTGCAATAAAAAAAAATAAACAAAAGAAAAAAATTGGCTCCTTCGCACGACGCGTTTTTCAAAGAGTCGAAAACTCGGGGGCAACGAAAAATCACGACGCGTACACTCCCGGACCGAACGCCCGGGTCGGACGCTGAAACAACATTATGGCGCGTATAAAAGCCCCGAGAGTCAAAAGAACCGGAGAAAGGAGTCGAGAGTTTCGCGAGAGAGAGCTTCAATCTTTGTTTCTCACCCTTTGGGAGAAGAGGGAATGGGGGGGGGGGGCAGGGGGGTTAACGCGCAAGAAGGGGGTGTGGTTGAAAAGAGGGTAGAAGGGGGTAGGGGCAGGGAGGCGGGCATAATAGGGGGGTAGAGTGTTTCCGCTCGACGCGGGGGTGGCTTTTCGAGTGGCTGTGGCCCAGTGCCCTTGTAGCCACGGCGTGTTGCGCGGGCGTTGCGCCGGAAAATTAGCTCAATTTCGTTTTTTCTACTCACTGTGCGCCACATTCCCATTTACCACCTCTATATCTATATACAGAGGTAGATATATATATATATATATATATAAAGGTTGTACTATCCGCGAGCTACACACGCTTTTTCGCGGCACTCGGTGCACGAAGAAGAAAAGAAGACGAAGGACGAGGAGGGATGGAGAAAGGAGAGCTCGGTGACGGTAATCGTGGCTCGTTTTCGCTCGTTCTCTTTTATGCACCCCTTTCATAGAACCCCCGCCGACTTTTATATATATTAGAGACGATATACTATATAGATAGATAGACGAACGTTGTCTTTTTTTTCCTTCGCTACGGTTCTCCCCGGGCTCTTTTTTTTTACCGTTTCGCAATCCCTCGTAATCTCTACCACGTCGTTGCAGGCTCATCCTCCATCCCCCCTTCTTCCTCTTCTTACTTATTTCTTTTTACCCTGGGTACGAGGTATTCGCGCCGTTCCACAGCGGGGCGGCTTCAACGTTCGCCTTATTCATACTAACTCGTGTATGCTCACTACCCTTCGTCCCTACTACCGACGTTCTTTCGTTTCTCCTTTTTTTTTGTTTCCCTCTTTTCTTTTTGCTTTTCTTTTTTCGTCACATTTTTATTTCACCAGCATCACGGAACTCGAGGGTACTTCGTGATTATTTAATGTTTTCCGTACAGCCCTACGAAGTATCTCGAGTATAACCCCGAATTAATTATCAAGGGGATGCGATACGGTTAACTCGAGGGGGATGAAAAATTTCGTTCGTGTATTAACGAAAATAACAATCTCGCGGTTTTGTTTCCTTTCTCACGTGGCAAATCATTCCTTGATTTATCCGTACACTCTAATTTTCAAAATCTATCCATCCCCTTAACTACTCATAAAACCTTGAAGAAATTACAAAAAAATACTGGAACATTTTTGCAAATTGCATGAAAAATATGAGACGAGAAAAGTGTTAACGGTGAAGCGAATATACGTCGAGCAGTTTGTCGAGAAGAGAAAGAGGAAGGTGGGAAAGAGAAAGAGATCGTCTTGGCATGTTCGACCGAACGAACGAACGAACGAACGAGAGATCGCGAGGAGAGGTAGAGAGTATATAATCGTGGTTTCCCACGGAGGGAGGAATCGCGATTGGCAAGAAGCGAGATACGTCGTACCGTGTTGTGCACTCGGACGTAGAGGATCGCCATCTACGTCGTCTTCGTTCCTTGCTTGCTTTTGCTTCGTACATCAGCACCGTGCAAGCGAGCGTGCAAGCAAGCAAGCAAGCAAGCAAGCAAGCAAGCAGCATCTTTACTACCTGATGCGGGGAACCGCTAAAAACTGGCCCTTATACGTTTTGCGATCTCGGTGTACGACGACCAAGACCAACAAACTTCCGAGGCCTGTGCTACATGCATACGCATACATACATACATACATACATACATACATACATACATACATACACATATAAAAGTTGAATGCAGTGTGTAACACTGCGACCACGTACCTAAATGTCATTTCAACCGACAACTGCGCGAGAATACACGCTCGAGTCAGAGAAAGACAATGCTATGACGCTGAATCGAGGAAAAAAGAAAAAGTACGAAGCGAGGAAGACGATGAGACACGTGAAAGCATCGGGAACGAGGCACGTAAGCGTTATATACGAGGCGAAATAAGTAGAATCGTCGCTGAGAAAGATTAAAGAAATAAATGAAGAAATGTGAAAAAACGTGAGAGGGAGAGAGGGAGCGAGAGAGAGAGGGGGGGGGGGAAGCTAAGCACACCCTGACGATGCTGATGGTCAGCAAAGGTAAATGTACGAGAGGGAGGAAGAAGAATTCACGGTCGATGGTGAGGAACGCGAACGGGGGAACGAGAGAAGCGCGAGAACTTCGCGACTTTGCTGAGAACGCGGAAGCCAAGAACGCGGTGAAGAAAAGGAGCAGAGAGAGAAAGAGAGGGAGATAGAGAAATGTCCGTGAAAGGCAAGAGCAAGAGAGAGTCCTCCGTGTGCTCATCGCCGCGGGCTTCTTGACCATATATCGCTTTAAATCATTTCCACGAGGGCACCCTATCGCGTAATGGTGATCGAGCTTTTAATGTATTGCTCGCGTTTTATATACCAGGTGTTGCCACGTTTCGCTCATCGACAATCGTTAATGCTTTATCGACCGAGAGACCATAAAATTAATTGAATATTTCATCATTTATTATCATTATCAGATTGTTATCAAATTATTGTCAGTTTATCATCGATTTGATTATTAAATCATCATTTGATAATCGATCATTAATTATTTTATACAATTATTACGTCCGTGTGACTTGATCATTAAATTATCATTTGCTCATCGATCATTAATTATTTTATACGATTATTACATCGTTCTGTCAAGTTGGCCAAAAAGTAATTGCGTTTTTTTTGTTTCACAACAATAAATAGGACACTCGCGTCCATCCGTCAAAAACGCAATTACTTTTTGGCCATTGAGAAAAACAAACGAAAAAAATAATACCCCGTCACGTCCCATCGCCCCCCTACCCCCAAGTACCCGCCGATTTTTCTTCCCGTTCGTATACGACGCGGGGCTCGACGAAGCGTGTCTCGAGATCCGAAACAAAACAACGGAAAGAAAAAGAAAAAGAAAAAGGAAGAGGAAGAGGAGAAAACCGGGGCAAAAGAGAAAATAGTACGAAGGAAAAGAGGGAAGAGGACTCATTTGTCTGTCAAAGAAAAATGAGACAATATTCCTTCCGCGAGAATATATAAACTGCAACGCGAAGAAGCGCGTGTAGTTTCCGTTGCTGTGCAGACGGTTGGAGCTTCGTCCGGGAACTAGAGAATGCATAGTGAATGAGGCAAAAGTGAAGAACGCGAGGGAAAGAAAGAACGAGGGATAGAACACAACAAAAAAATAAATAAAAGAACGAAGACGAAGGCAATATGTTTGTCTCTATATGTGTGCGTGCGTTTGTGTGTGTGTGCGTGTAGGGTAGGGGGTGTCTATGTAAGCTCATGGGGGGGAATGCGATGAGTGCATTTGTATGTGGCACGGTCGTGTCTCTTCTGTCGTTTGACTTGTCATCGTTCTCTCGTCGGAGGCGCGCGGCCTGTAACGGTGCTATGCAGCTCTCCGGGGCCCGCGCGATCCAAAGAGAACGAGCGAGATGGATAGACTGACTGACTTTTGCCTCGCTCGCGCACGCGTTTCTCTCTACTCACTCGTTAGTCACGCTCCCGTCTTTATGAATGGGTTGTACGTATACCTTCCTCCTCTAGTCTACCACTACTACGATTACGACTACCATACACTCTCTGTCCCTGTGTGAATGTACGTTACATATATAGCGATATATATATATATACATATATGTATGGGTGTGTGTGTGTATATATATATAGCTATAGATGACTACGTTAGACACGCTACTCTATCGTTAAAACTGCGCAAGTCGCGAGAAACTATAATACTCACGAACATTGCGAGTTTTTACCGTTCGACTCGCTCACTTTACTTCTTATTTCCTGGGGAATAGTTAGCTTCTTGCTTTTTATTCTTCTTTTTCTTTTGTAATGATGCCGATTTGCATCGTTAACCATAGATTCGTCGTTTACCGCAGATTTATTAGTTGAGGTTTTTTTTTTGTTTTTTTTTTGTTTGTTTTTTAAGTTGGAGTTTACGGACGATCGATGAATTTTACGCGAATCAAGGGGTATGCTCGTGCGTTGTTATTGAGATTTTTCATTATTTGCAATTTTTTTTATAATTGATTTAATTTTGGGTTAAATTTGATGAAGAAAGAAGACGGATTAATTGTTTTATTAAGTTTGTTTTAGTTATTGTAAAATTGTATATTTCTGGATGAGAATATATTCCGGGAGAATTAGTCATTGTTAGATGTTCATCTTTCATTTCGCGAGTTACATGAGTAGAAAGTAAGGAGAATTATGAGATCAAGAGTACTCCTTGTACTTGGAGCGTCTCTCGGGAGGTCCGCTCGGTCTTTCTAAACTACTAACGACAGAGACGATGGGGATGCTGTTCGAGACGCTATATACGTGTGTGTGTGTGTGTGTATATATATTTATAAGATTTATGGATCACCATACCATTAACCACCGGACCGTACCGCAAAAATAAGTTTATTCGTGGACCATTTTGTAATCTATTTTATTTTATTTCATCAAAATGAAGGGTTGAAAATTTTTAAACCTGTAAAAGCAATAATTGACTAAAAAATAACGCCCTTGTTCATTTTTCAAAAAAGCTAAATTTACAGTTTACAGTCCCGCAAAGCGAAATATTGTATGTATCTTCTCCGAAAGTTAGTCTTTTTTTGCTAACAGCTGAATTTTACTAAATGGAGGGCGAATAGGGTGGTTATTGAAACGAGTGAAATTTTTCATTTCGAATTAAGTATTTTTATTAAACAAAATACGATGTTAAAATTGCAGAAGAATAAAAAATTCGTTAGTCGAATGTCTCGGTGATTAATCATAGAATTACCCATGTATATGTATATATACATATACGTATATATGTACGTTGAGGGCTGCGGGACGTTCGTGTCGTCGGTCCAGGACAAGGGAGGAACGGGGATGTGGAGGGGAAACTCGGTGGCATCCGAGGAATGCCATGTAATAATCGAGCAGGCACGTATATCGTAAATACACGTTGAGTATACCTATATACATGATAGACTGGCGAAAGCTTACGGCGCGTGAACGCGCGATGGCGCCACGTACCGGACTCGTCGCAACTATTAGAGATAGCGGGATTGAGCCTTATCCAGCACTTCAAATACGAAAATCATGCTCGAAATCAATCTTCGTGTATCCCACTACCTACCCGATCAATTATTATTAATTTCTTAACCGCAAAAAAAATATTATTAACTATAAAAAAATTCTTTTTTTCGCAAATTCGAAAAAGTTTCGGATATCGTTAACATAAATATTATAGAATCATAAATAATCATAAAAAATGAAAAAAAGAAATGATATAATTAACTTTTCAAGGGATATATCCATTGTAATTTATTAAACTGTTGCCGACACATCGAATCACAAAACTTTCTACCATTCGATTTTGTCCCACGTTAAACCCCGTCTGGGAGGGTTGAAACGCAATTTTTTTTTCTCATTGCTCGCACTCGCAATAAAAACCCTGGGAAGATCTTTCGCAAGAAAAAAAAAAGAAAGAAATATCCAAAACGAAAATACTGTGACACAAAGCTATTGTACCGGGGCCAGACGAGACCAGACGCCGTTGCAGACGAGACACGAATGCGAATTTAATAATGAGAATAAATCATTTTAATGCTACTATACATGTACATAAACACACACACACACACACACACACACACACATATATATATATACATATGCACACGGTTCGGGAAGCACGTATACATCGAGAAACGCTGGTTTCTAGTGCCACTACGAGTGAACAGGGAGAAAGAGTGAGACGGAACTAGTATAAGAAAAAAAAAAGAACGTGTAAACTGGAACCGGGGATGAGGCTGGCCGAGCGGGCGGATGGCTTGTAAAAAAAGAGAGAGAGAGAGAGAGAGGGAGGGTAAAAAAAGAAACCGGTACTACTTTTGCACGCCGCACGGCGTATTCCGCAGAGGGGTGCATTGCGTTTTGCGATTATAAAAGCCGGGGCAATCTCCCCCTTCTAGCCACCGCCCCCCCCCCTGCTACACCCCTCCTCTCATTTCAAGCCAAGAGAAATCACGTTGTATGAGTTTATACGAGTGTGTACGTGTAAGTCTAGACGGACATGG
Organism: Netelia inedita; assembly: GCA_964017225.1. Classification (NCBI taxonomy): domain Eukaryota; kingdom Metazoa; phylum Arthropoda; class Insecta; order Hymenoptera; family Ichneumonidae; genus Netelia; species Netelia inedita. The sequence goes on from OZ024924.1 coordinate 29,465,488, forward strand.
GCCTCCTATCAAAAACAGACCACCGAACTGAAAGGCGACCTGAAAGGGCAAGGAACTCGCTTCTACAATGCCAAGAAATTAAAGTTCCTCCATACGACGAATCCTACCATATTTTATATATCTATGTATTTCTTTTTATTTTATTTTATTTTTTTTATTACTTATTCGCACACATCGTGGCGAAAGTCTCGGGGCAGACTCTCTAAGCATTTTTCACGAAAGAAACGATCTAAAGGGAGATACGTATGGAATACAATAATGAAAATAATGGAAATAATCGATAGTCGGAAAATCGATTGATTAAAGTTTTGAAATTATCGTTACAAGGGTTGTTCCATTTAACCCTCTTGCAGAGGATTCAAAAAATGACTGCGATAACACGAGTTCGCAAGACTATTTGCGAGCCTACCCTCTATTTTGAAAATCCTTGAAAAAAAATTGAATAAAATAAATAAAAATCAAAAAATCTTATAAAAATGTCCTCGTCGAAAAATCGTTCCACTTCCCGTCGAATATCGTACGCGCATGGAGCACCTGGGAAAGTATCGCGGAGGTGAAATAAATAATGATATGATACCCGTTCGATAGAAGGGGAGAAGGAGGTGCGAAACGAAAAAAGAAAAACGTCGCTACAAAAAAATCGTGGTGAATAGGTTCAATTAAAGCCCCGGGTACTGAACAAACAATTCGTTCGAGTCCTGGAGGGTTGCTCGGTGAAAGTAAAAATTGATTTTTTTCTCCCTTACGCGTGTTATTTTTTCCCTCTCTCTCTCTTTTTCTCTACCCTTCGCTACACTCCATCGGGATGTTACGAGTGTACGGATATACGGAATTGTGGCGAAAAAGAAAAACACAAGTAAGAGTAGAGGAGGGAGAAAATACCATGGGAAAGTGGAAACGAGGAAATGTGCGAGGCTCGTTCGTTCGTTTAACTCTCTCTCTCTCTCTCTCTCTCTCTCTCGTTCAAACGACGGATAATTCGTAGCGTTCGGCATGAGCAACCTTGACCGGTGACGGTTGAATCGATTATCGTTTAGATTGTAACGGGGGTGGACGACCCCGGAACGTTTTCTCCCCCGACCCCTCTTTACTCACTCACCCCCTCTCTTAATCTCTACCTCCCCCCGCCCCTTTCTCTCTCACTCTCTCTTGCTCTCTTTATCTATCTATCTGTGCCGTTTCCACTAACTCGCGCCACAACGACCCTGCGGGGGTGACCTTACCATCGCGGTACGCCCGAGGGTCTCGTTCCCCAAATACCTGGCTCCAATTGGCCATGGCAACGTGCGGCTCTCGCAAACCCCTATTATACATTATACACACGTCCTCCGCCATATCGATTCGCTTGCTTGTCAGTGGGTGATATCGTTCCGCGAATAATTGCTTTCAAATCGCGAGATTTTTGTTTCCACCGTTTGATTTCCACCCATCGACCTATGCCCATGAACCCATTTTTGATGAAACGTTCGCGTGTTTATTGATAGCATGAAAATACATTATTTTTAACTAATCGACCGAAGTATAAACGGTTGAAACAATATTTTTACAAAACAAAAGAGATATCGATGAAAAACTGACTGACGAAAAAATAAATGCAACGAGCCTGAATAATGAGCGTCTTTCCGATTCAGTTATAAAAATTCATTTAAAAAAAAATCAATTTGATTAATTGCGGATAAAAGTTTTTCTTACCGTTTCATCCTGACAATGTATGATTTTAATGGGAAGTTTACCCATTTGGGTTTTATTCTTAGTCTTGCGAGGAATTACACTCTCGCTGAATCGATAAAATACCTTCGATTTGAAGAAAGATAGAAAGAGAGACGGACCAAGAGAGAAAGAGAGAAAAAAAGAGAGAACGAAAAACTGGTCAAGTCGGTCAATAAAAGTCCATAAAAGTTGGTCCAAGTACATCCACATGCTCGATTAACTTGGCCACGAGAGACGCTCTTGCCGAGTATGTATCGTAAGTACTACTTGGACAGTAGGATGTAATGTACTAGACCTGCGTGCTTCGAATATTTTCTCAATGATAGTCGCCCTTTAAGTCGCGTTTCAAGCCCCCGAAAAATTTCGTCACGTTTTCTCACGCCAATAAATGGCAAGGGAGAGGAGAGAGGGATACGAGGGGAGACAGGCGTTAAGTCGAAGCGAGTGAAGAAAAAAATAAAAATTTAGTATCCGTGACTCTCGTCTATGCGAAATGAATCAATTCCGCGAGAGAGGGGCCTCGAAAACCACGAGTCATACCGCCACGAGTTTACTACGAAACTAAAACATGAATCAGGAAATGGTGTGTCACGTGCGTGTTTCGCAATCGCGTCATCAAAAACGTGAACGATACACGAGTGAGTGTATGACCGTAAAAAGGCAAATTTTACACGAAGAAACAATTTTTAAAAAAATCTTCAAACTTTCAAGCAAAATGTTCGATTTCTTTCTCCGTAATTAATTATTTAATTCGTAAAAAAAAAGAATTAAATTTGTAATACCAAGTACACAATTTTAAGGAAAAACAGTAAGACAGTGTTTGAGAAATATGTTATAAGAAATTTTCCACAAGTCGGAAAAGGCACGAGGCCAGAGAATATGAAATACTGGAGGAAATGAGCTTAAAAGAGTCACGGAGGGTATTTCAGGGTCGTTTACCCGCCTAAATCGGGCATTGGCCGACGACGACGACGACGACGACGACGACGACAGGGTCGAGTGAGAAGCAACGATCGGAAGGATTCTACTACATTACTACTACAACTCGAAATCGTCGTGGTTCAGACGAGATGAGAGAAGCGAGGGGGTGGTCGGACTACGTATATGTTGAAGTATGCGTGTGTGTGTGTGAGAGAGAGAGAGAGAGGGGGGGCTTGGGAATATAAGTGAGTCGAGCTGATAAACGACCTCTGGAATGTCAGATAAAGCGGGCTAGGACCACGCACCACGAAGAGCAAGAGAGAAAGAACGTACAGAAGCAGAAGCAGCAACAACGAGAGTGGGAATAAGGAATGAGAGAGAGAGAGAGAGAGAGAGAGAGAGAGACAAAGAGATTGAAGAGAAAGAGAAGCGAAAAGGATGGAGAGATGACGAGAAAAAAGATGGTGAGAGTGAAAGAGAAAAAAGAAGCAACGAGAACGAGTTCAGAATGATAACAGGAGTTTCTACGAGAACGATTCGCGACACTGGCTAAGCGAACGTTTGGACCTAGGATACGACGAATGATTCCTGGCTCACTGGGAGGATATTAAAAAAAATTGCAAGAGAATTTCTTCGAAAGTAATACGAGTTTTTTCCATAAAATTTGGAAATGGATCGACCATGAAATAGTAACGTTATTTGTAACGTTTAAAAGTTTTGTAAGTATGCAAAGATCGGTCAAATATCGACCGAAAGTTGCAGCTAAGCAAGTTTCCTACAAAACTTTTCTACAAACGCGTGCCTGTAAGATCTCGAACCGTGGGGAATTGGGGAATTGCCCGGGCTACTTTTCTCCTCTTCCTTCCCTCGCTCCTGCTCAGACTCCAGAAATCCGTAGGAAAGGGAAAGGGAAAGAGAGGGAGAGAGAGATAGACGCTCGAGTCTCCGACCCTTCGTCGTCTCGTAGGGCAGATTTCCAGGAAATGTGAACGGGACAGGAGCTCACTGGGCCTCGTCGGCGATAGAATTCGAGGCGAAGGTTCTTTTTCGAACACCCTGGGAACTTCATTGGGCCAAGCTCGTCTCGAAATTTTCGAGCACCCTGAGAAATATAAAAGCGCGAAGCGGGAGCTAGAATACGAAGCAAAGAGCGAGAGAGAGAAAGAGAGAGGAGAGCAATCCGGTACGCCCCTAGTCGACAGATGGCACTGGCAAATAGAGGATAGACCAGTGAGATCAGTAACCCTGATAGGCGAAAGACCTGTGCTCGCTTGCTCGCTCTCGCTGTTCTCTACAGATTCTGCGATGATTCTTGCGCGGTTTCGAGATGCTGCGAGTAAACGCCCGCGCTTCTCTCACGCTCTCGTCCGCAAATTATCTCTCGGATGTGTCTGCATCTCCTCTTCTTCCTTCTCTTCGTCGCTGTCGTTGTCGTTTTCATCATCGTCATAGTCACTCTCCTCCTCAACATCGTCCGATCCGTCGACGATGCTTTTCTCGTCGTACTTCTAGACTATACCCTGCACTAATACCGAATAGAACGACGATACATCTTTTCCTGGTCAAATTTGCACCTAGCTAGTCCCTCGACTCACTCATTCTAACGAGATGAACGGAATTACAGAAACTGCGGGCTTCCAATATTCGTCGTACTATCTCGATGAAACCGACCTTACGATCAGCCTGAAACTTTAATAAAAATCGAAGATTTCGATTAAAGTTTCAAGCTCATCTTGCAGAAGTGGACAATTGCTAAGAATTTTTCTAGACTCGTGAGAGAAGGATCTGCCACGGTACAGCGCTATGGGATAATACAATTTCTGCAGGATTACTAGTTCGAGAATTCCTGGACAAGATAGAGACATTGCGACGCTTCGAAACAATGCAACAATGATACAGTGAGACATAAGAAATGCTATTTCATTGGGCTGTATTTAAATGGAATAATTCGATTATATTGAAGAAATTCAATTAAACCAGTACGAATCTTCAAAGTACTGTAAATCAATATTTAGCGCCACCCAAGTTGCTTCTGTTAAGGAAGCGAGGGTGGATATCACTTGGTTAATGTGCCGATAGTGGTTTTATCGCATGTTTAAATGAGAAACTAAAAGTGCAGAGCATGCGCTACGAGAAAGCAACAATGCTTAGATTATCTGGTCAATGCTAATTATCTCCAGTTTCGTGGTAAAAATATATACCGGATCGTTTATGCTCATTGTATCTGCGCAAGCGAAGAATTACTTATAAATTAGCAAACGGATGGGAGAAACAGGTATGTTCAACTATTTTGTCGACTCTATGCAGATTCTAATTTTGGCAAACGAACCGAAGAATTTCAACGGTTTAAGGTTAAGTATACACAAATATTTGTCATGAATTGTATATGTACGTATGTAACATTGTTATGAATAGAGGATCTAACCTTAAGCATAGACGGGGTTCCTCGTGCGAGTCAATGTACGCAAAAAGAAGCGAAAAATTAAAAAATAAGGTTCATCAAGCGAAATTCGAGAAGCTCGAGAAATACTCTGTAATGTTTTTACACTGTACGTTTTTAATATTCTCGTTCCGTTTTCTTCTTTGGTTTTTTGTGTCCGAGCGAGACGTAAACACCGAACGTACGGAGGTGCGGCGAGTGGCGCCAACTGTCGGACCGAATACATCGCGAATTGTAATTTGGAGTCGACGGCACTTTCGACCACGCGACACGAAAGGATTTTCTTCATCGTAGCTACATAACATGCGTTTTCACCCTTGAGAAAATATCCCCATGATCTTTATAAAGATATCTGCGCGAGAAGGAAAAAAATTGATGCTAAGCTTGAGGCAGGTCGGAGATAGGAAGATGACGAAAAATTTGAGAGGCAAAACATAACCTGCAAAGAGCCGATGCCCCGTAGGACACACGGAGGGTAATTGACTTGCAAAATGAGGATATTTCGCGAATACACTAGCTCGAACGCGGCATGAATCTCGCACAACCCGGTTGTCTGTGTCGCCCTCCCCCCGACCCTTACCGCAAACCCGCCCCGCGCTCGGGCTACACCGAAAAAGAAAACAAAATGATAACTACAACAGCTACGATCTAGTGATAAAATTTCTGACTCACGCTGATCCGTGTCTTCCATGTCTTCATTCCTGAGGAAGGATATATCTGAAACCCAACAAGCACCACGGGTTAGAGGTAAATCCCTCGTGTTTTTTCGCCAGGCTCGACCCGTACACGGGCACTCACTCACCCGCCATCTTGTAACAAACTGAGGCGCGCCCTCTCGGCAAATTCACGAACTATGAATTCTTTTCGATTTCGATATATCGATTGTTTTCGAGACACTCTCGTTACTGTCGAGATTCGCAAGAGAGCGCCACTTACCGTACTGTTTTTCACAGCGCGGCAATTTTTAAATATCCACAGGGAAATTGGTAAGGATGAATTACGAAATACATTCACGCGAATAAATATTCGATGTACGCAATAATCCAGACTGCTGATAAAATATTAGATTTTCTGATTTCTTTCTCTCCCTCTCCCTCTCTCTCTCTCCCTCCTTCGTTTTTATATCCTCCCAAGAATATATATATATATATATATATATATATATATATATATATATATATATCGGTTTGGTTTTTTGTTACTCTTTAAACTTAATATTTATACACGACGACAGTATCGATATTTGTTTTTACAACCATTCTATTAGCGAAAGTCTTTGTCTTTTGTTTCACCGATGGATCGTATAAACTCTCTCTCCGCGCTCCTATTTTAAAGATTTATACACAATCTCGGAGGCAAAGGGTGGTTTAAACTTTTCGCGACATGATTAATCAACGAAGCATCGTACTTTAGGACACGTTGTGGCTAAAACATCGATCAAGCAATCCCACGCTGATCGTCGAACGAATATCTTACTGTTTTTTTTTTTCTTTTTTTTCGCGTTACTCGCGCAATTACGTAGTAATATAATCAGTCGAAAAGATAGCATTTGTATGTAATATACGTACTTGTTTTTTCTTTTTCTTTTTCTTTTCAAGGCTCGTCCAGACATCGCGCGTATATTCGCGTCATCCGTTATTTGTATATACTTTCCCTCGGAACTTTCAAAAAAAAAAAAAAAAACGGACCTCAAGGGCTCTCCGTAGCCTTGACATTATTCGTTTTCTTTATAGAAAAAAAAATGTTTGATGCAGCACTTGGGACTTCTTTCAACGCATTCACAATTTAACATTACGAATGCGTCGATTTCTTAAACATCTTCTCTCTTTCATTCTATCGGAATACTGTTGCGTAAGAAGAACGTGAGGAATGCGCGTTGTGTGAATGCAAATCTGTTAAGTCGTGGTTCGTACGGTGGTGATTTTGTTTCATCTACTTTACGTTTTATGCTTATCCCGCGCGGTTCGCATACGAGAATCGCGAACGAAACGTTGAAACAAAACAAAAACAAAAAAAAAAACAAAAAAAAACTGATCGACAGCCGATTGGTAGGATATTTGTTCTTTTTCGTTTGTATAAATGCCCCAAATGGCACGACTAGGGTCACACGTTGTCCAGAACGACTTCGTCGATCGTCGCACGACACATCGGACACTCGAAAAGCTGTATCGAACACGTTTGACAAAAACCTCTGAAAAAAATAGACAAAAAAGTTACAATTAATAAGACAATTAATTCAAAATCAACGATACTCGCATCTACGACTTTTCATACGATTTTTTTTAGCAAAATATACTTTATAATGGACACAGGGACATAGCGAAGAAGAAAATAGTTAAATTTTGTATAAATTAAAAACGTATACTTACTGATGATCACAGGGTAAAAGCCTGACCGAAGCTTTTTGATCGAAGCAGAGTGTGCACGAGTCTTCGCGTACGCTCAATTTTCTCAATTGATCAAGATAAATGTGTCGTGGCAGAACGACTTTATCCTCGTCGTTCAAAGTCGCGTAGTCGTTGAATTTTTGATAATCGCGATCCGTAGGAGGATATTTGAAAGGGACATTGCCAAAATTAAAAAGACACTGTTGAAAGGACATGAAACTCGCCGCGGCGAAGAAACCCGATTTAGCGGTTTCGAATACTTGAACGCAGGCTTTCAGATTGATTCCGTTAATGGAAAAAATGATTTCGAGCTTATTTAGATCGAGCAGACAGCCAAGTACATCACCGGCTTTCCAGCACTCCTGACCGTGATGTTTCTCACTTCTGGCATTATGCCAGATTAACTTTCGACAGCCATCGTAAGCGAGCGAATACTCGTCATCGCCTATTCCATAACCTTCCTGAAATAACGAAGACAATGAGAATACAAAATATTCTAACTCATCGCAAGATAGAAAAGATCGTTGGGCGAAGATACTTGCATGATTTAGAAAGGTACTTTGCTTCGTTGCCCAGCCAATTTGCATCACGCCGGTCGTCATTATAAGCGTCTCGTAGTACCAAATTCCGTTATCAACTTGAAACGTACATCGCACACTCTCGAACGAATATGCATCGCAGCGTGCCTGGAATTATTCGTGCAAAGGAATCGAGTAAAATAATAAAAAATATGAAAAAAATTGAAAACGCGAGAATTTCGTACCTCCAGGCCGTTGGGCGAAATTTTTAGATACTCGCTTACGTCCTTAGTATTCAGCATTACATTAATTCCAGTCAAGTCAACTGTGTCATGGGAATATCTTCTGCCTTCCATCAAAACTGCAAAGTAACGGAGAAAAAAAAAAAAAAAAGAAAATATACAATTTATACAAACGAAGCATCGTTGAGAAACGAGGTTTTTCATGAAAATATTCGCTACGGTCTTACATAAGTTATCTAGACACCATTGAGCTGAGAATCCTACTTGGCGTCTCACATAATGCGTCTCGTTCGCCCACTTTTCTAACGATAAAAGTGGATTTTCCTTCTCCGTCATTAATCGTCGTTTAATCGTTACTTTGTTTTCACTCGTCTGGGCAAATTTCTCTAAAGCTATGAGCGAATGTAACACTACGTACGGTTCGATATTTTCGTTCTGAAATAGGAAAATTTAATTAAGTACGTAGAAGAAAGAAATATCGCATTTGGTTGATCGAAGTGAAGAAAAAATTGAAATATATCACGTACAAGATTAGATACGAGGTAATCCAAGGTCGCGTCCGAGAGTATAGCTATGCTGCTGGGACCGGCCAATTTTTCAGCTATACAACCAAGAACGAGACAAATGTTTCTCTGTTGCGTTACGCTCGTTTGTACCTTGCCAGTTTTTTGGGATAATTGAAACATGCGCGATAGCTTCAGTACAGAATCCTGCGAAACAAAAAACATTGAGACGAGAGGATAAATGGCAAAATTTCGATATAACGTGAATTTGATCAAATAAATTTGTTACCTTCGACGGTAGAGGACAGTCGTCTAGCAAGAGCGTTATGACGGACGGACCCAATGGATTGTGCATTGGTATCACATTGACCATGGAACTAACGACTTGAAGCCAGCCATCTTCCTTGTCCGCTATCGCGTGTAATTTTAACATAGCGGGAGGTGGTTCTTGCTCGCTGCGAATAATAAACGTAATAACGATAAATATCGCGTCTAGAGTGGAAAAATATCGCAAACTGCATTTCCTCGTTCTCAAGAAACAATCGAAAGACGCGTTCGAAATAAAACGATACCCACTTGTCGACGAGACGTCCGATGACGCCCAAAGTCTCGAGAACGAGTCTGTCGACGTTGGCGGAGGTGGGAAACATAAAACCAGCGTTGGGAGTAGCTCCGGCTCCATACTCGTGCTCGATGCAGTTCGGCAAAATCGTATTTCCCGGTTGTACATGATTTGGCTCGCGGTATGTCTCACCGTCGACTGGAGTATCTTTGCACAAGCAATTGCCCATTCCCACTAATTTGTCTCTTATCTCGATTTTCTTAGCGCACACCTCTCAATATACCGCCGAACGATGATTTTTTTTACGTGGCATTTGATCGGGTTAACTTTATCGTACGAGACTCACGAAAATCCATTTGTAACCGATGAAATTGTTGCGAGGTAAACACGCACCCACACACATGCAAACGGATGTAAAGTGATATTCCAAATATGTTTCACCTTGCACAAAATTCACGGAAGATTATCTTTTTTTCACATTAACGAGGTCGTTATTTCGATAATATTGAAAACGAGTATACCCTTACGCCGATCGTACGCGACTTTCACTGTCAATTGGGTTATGTTGTTTTTCGAAACGATGCATCTATTTTTAATGACTCTCGGTGTTTATTTGTTCGTTAGTAAATTACGAAAACAGAGCGAAATGTGTGTTTTCTTGTCACGTAAAAGCATACGGAATATTATCTCGCGGCTGAGTCACACACATTTAACGTGAAAAAGGTGCACGTAGATCCGTGACGAAAAACGGTACAACCTCGCGGTTCGCCGATCTCGGTTGCTCGCGAGGTTATATATGCTCCTTTGCTATCTCTCGTGGCTCTTCTCGCTTGCGTGTGATGCGAAACACATACGCAGGTATGTATAGACACATAAATACGAGACGAGACTTATTTCCGTAAGTATAAGAACAACATACAACCGAACCGAGCAACGCCTACCCTGTTGTGATTCATTCCCTACTATACATTGTTCATCGATACGAGAAAATATATATAATTTGTTGAACGAGATTATCGTCCTTTCACCCATATTTTTTACCACCCATTACGCACAACACGGAGGTGACATTAGGCCGTCTTGGGATCGTTTTCGCTGTGGCACTTGTGCGGATTCTTTCGAGAGTGGTGATCTTCACAAGGTTACATATGTAGGTATTCGCGTATAGTAGAGTTTTTATTATGACATCAAGATTGACAATAGGTACCGAGTGGCTAGGGATCGAAGCGGGTAGATCGATAATATATGAAATCACGATTATCAATTGCTCATCGACAGAGATATTAATTTAATGTATACAACTTGTATCTTCTTTGTTTATGACCTCAAAACGACGCGTAATATCGTCCGTTAGTCGTGCGACAGGAACAGCTCCATTTTTTTGGACAAATTCTTGTTCACGATTTTAAAAAAACCGTTAGAACTCTGAAATCCTAGCACGTCTTTTGTTTAAAAGATCCACCGTATCGGAAAAATTTGAATCTCTGTGTTAAATACCGACTGCGTTTACGCTACGATAACGACATTACTACAAGATGATATACAACCTTGTCTATAGTTCTTCTCCTTCCGCAATGATGCCGATGGCGCTGTCTCTCCGACGTTCATTACCTACGGAGTTTTTGGCACATCGGCTTACCCGAAATTTCGTTTTCTCAATTACCCAGTAAATAAATACCAATATTAAAATTACAAAAATATAGTTAATTATTCAATTAAACGGTAAACCCTCACCGAAAACGAGATTCCGTGAATCTCGCTTCGGGTCAAGGTCATATTCGGGTAATTCAGCACAAAGCTTCTATTGTCTCTTTACAAACACACACGACGAAAGCCTCGATGTTAAAAAATCTATAACCACAGTTCGAAAAAAAAACATAAATATTCCATGAATAATCATTTCACAGGTTTATCTCATAAATACAGTCGCAAAATCTTTGCCGTTGTCCAATTTTCGAGAATCTCGTAGGGTCCAACCCAATTCTTCCAATTTCGTATCAAACGGCAATGGATCGGTAGTTCGATCTTGTCCTTCATCCGGTCCGATAATCATAATAACGCTACCCTCGTAATTCATCATATAATCGTAAAATGCTCGTCCGTTAAAAAAGTAACAGAACAAAAGAGCGTAGTTTTTCGGCACTTTAACATCGACGTCTTTGTCATCAATGAAAATAATATTATTTAGGAACAACGGTGGTGAATATCCACTGGACCACCAACGTTTGTCAGCCTCGATGCCAACGACATCGCAACCTAGAATTGCCAAATAAATCGTTAAATATATCCCGATGAATTACCAAACTAACGATATTTCACGGATTCATCGTTTACCAGAATATTGTTGAATAATCCATTCCAAAAGTCCCGAACCACAGCCTATACTGATAATTCCCTTCAATCGATAATAATCGATAATGGATTTGATCCAACGCAAATCGTTGAAACTTGGCCAAACCCAGAGAAGTCTGCGACCTTCGTTATCGTCATCGTTCGTACCCAAATTAATTATACTTTGCCACTTTCCTTCACTGTGCAACGAGAGCACCCGTTCTTCGACACTTTTTTCAGTCATTACAAACTTTGTAAGAGCGCAGAACCGTCGTCCTCTCTCTCTACAAAGCCGATTAACAGAGAGGCCTAAGCTCCTCCCTTACGACCATTCATAACTATTAATAGGTCAAGGCCGTCTTATTAATATTCGCACGTGTATTTAATGATCGGATACGTGACGCAAGAGAAAACGACCATGAAAGTTGGCACGAACGAAGACAAACTCGCGAATGTGCTTTTTTGGCAGAAAGTAAGCTCGTCGTTTGTGTATAAAAATAAAATATCGATACGAGTTAGTTGAAAAAATATAGAAAGAAAAAAAAATTAGATTTTTTGAGAAAATTTCTTCGATCACGAAACAGCAATCTTCTTCATGGCAAAATGTATGTCGTCCGACGAAACGTTGAGTAATATTCTTTGTTGAGTGTCGATTCGAGAATGTTCGCAGAGTAATAGACGATTCGCACCGAGCCTGCTACAGATGCCAATCGCCTGTGTCACATTTGGAACTTTTAAGCCTGAAACGATCGAATTGTCGTTTAAGTTTGTAAAATAACGGACGGGAGGAAATTTATATCGTTCGAAAAATGGATTAAAACCTTCGAAGGAGCAGAAAGAATCCAATTGTCGATAGACGTTATAAAAGCTCGTCTCCTCGACTCCGGTTCTCGTAACTTCGGCACAAACGGCTTGCAAAAATAATTTTTCCATCTCCGAGCAATGTTTGATAGCTTTAACTTTGGCGCTAGCGATCATCTCGGTTAAAGCTTTATTAACGTCTTGCATAGTGACGATTTTTTCTCCGTTTAATTCAGCAATTTCCGTCGATCGCCTACAGATATCCAATGCCCTTCTGGCATCACCGGAAACCGCGGCTACTTTTCTATAGAAAAATATCATACGATATTAATTGTTAACCCTTAAACTCCATTTCGCGTTTTCTTTCGTCGATCGTATCTGCCCCACTTTGGACGAATGTTTTGGCATTTAATTTTTAGTTTCGGCCAAAAATAACTTTTCGCCCATAAAATATGGATCATGTAGTGTAAAAAATGTCGCTACAAAGAAATTGAAAAAAATGCATATTAACCGAGATACAACGATTTGAAAAAACGCCAGGGCTCGATATGACCCCATATGCAGTTATAAATCGGCAGTCGAAGTGTGCGGTTTAAGGGTTAAGAAATCTGTGTAAAATGCGAGACTGATAAAATGAAGAAAATTACCTCGATACGAGTTGAATCGCTTCGCTTTTAAACGCATCCGAATCTTTCAATCTTGCCATCACGATCTCTTGCAATTGTTTGTAATTATACGGCTGAAAAGTTAAACGCGTGAGTCCCAAACGCGATGTTACCCGTCCCATTAGAACTCTCTCCGGTAAATCCATCGTGTTCGCTATTGTTATGACGACTAGTCGAGCATTTTCTTTCGCTGGCCAGTCCAACAAATTGTAGACGACGTCTTGACGCTTGTTGCATAATAAATCGAGCTGAAAATTGCACAAAAAAGAATTTTATCACAAATGTTGATTCATACGGTAAATTCTGTTATTTCGAGTAAATTACCTTCTTCTTCTTCTCGCGGTTCTTACCTCATCGACGAGCAACAAAGTCATTGGTCTCCCGACGGATGACTTTGTGAATCGTTTTTCCAAAATTGCATACGCTTGCTCCCACGTCGCGGTCTGTCCATTCATTTGCTTGAGTATTCGAACATAAGCCTGTCTCGGTTCCGAGAGCTTCATTCCATTTATCTCGATAAAATCAAAATTCGCTAAAGCTTCCTTAGACGCGAGTTTCTTTAAACATCTGATAACTTCGGTAACCGTCGCAGTTTTTCCTGTTCCCGGTACTCCGCTTATGTAGATACAACCGCTATTTTTATCGACCAATTTTCTTTCCAAAAATTGAAAAATATTGTTGAATTCTTCCTCCCTGCACGGTAAAGATTTTGGTACGGCGCTTACGTGGAGTCTTGCTCTGGCTTCTTCCAATATTGTCGCGGGTTTACCGACGTTGATGGTTCGACGACTCATAGACGGCGTAAGATTGCCATTTTTCATCGACGGTGTTTTAACTCTCGTGATTTTACTATTAGCCATTGTAGGCGTGATCGCCTCGTCGATCTTGCTCATTGCCGATTTTCTCGGTGTTCTTTTGGGAGTAACCGATTCTACTAAGGCTAAAGAACGCGATGTTTGCTTCGGAGTCGTTGCTCCTTCGACGAATTTTCTCTTTTGCGGCGTTTGCGAACTTGGCGTCGCGATTAATTTTGTATTATTCCTGCTTGGCTCAATTTCAACAGAGTCACCGTCGCTCTCCGTACGGGATTTGTTCTCTTTGTTGCGAGCGATACTTTTGCTATCGTCTTCGACATCGTTGTAATTGTCGATTACTAATCGAGAATTTCGCCTCGGTCTACCCGAACGCGGCGTAGTCGTTTCCTTCAAAACTTTCGAACAAGTATCGATACGATCATTCTCGAGTATAGTTTCATAATTATCGCCGACGGTTTCCGAATTTCTTCTCATACTTCTCGTAATCGGCGTTTTTACGGTGTTTAACAACGCCGTTGATGTTTTTGGTGTTTTCGGAGCATTTGCGCGGATTTTCTTATGCTCGTTGTGATCTTGATCACAATCGCCCGCGCCGCATCTTTTAGGCGTGCCCATACTGGATTTTCTCGTACTTTTGCGTATTCCCTCGACATTATCAAAATTTGTTTCTATCTTGTAATTACTCTGCTCCGTGGAGCGTCTTAATTTTATTCTCAACGGTATCTCGTCGTCTATCGCTAATTTGGACTCGGACGCTGTATTTTCGGAAGAATTTTCCTTGCTTTCGGAATTTCTTATGCGCGTAAGCGATCTACTGGGAGTTTTTGACAAATTTTCCGTTCTCGATTCATTTGGGCGGGATTTGATTACTCGTACTCCGGATTTTTGTAAATTGTCAAAAATTCCGTCCGAGTCGCTGTCGGAAGACAGTTCGACATACTGGGTGGTGTTTGAGTTAGCCCTCGCTCGTAACGAACACATCGGTTCTTTTATTATGTAAAATGCCCCGTTTATTTCACGAAGTTTGTACAACACGGGTGTACCTGTACGAAAATGTAAGAATGTATCATTTTTTTGTCGTTATTATGTTAGTCACAATCGTATTGAAGTTGTATCAAAATGTCCACAATTGCAAATGAGAAATTGTACTATTCAATTCAAAAGACTTTCTTTGTGGTTTACAGTGGATCTGCTTTATTTCGCATTACGGCGTTTCGAGAATGAGGTAGAGTGAAATGCGAACACATTTTGGCGGATTAGTCTTACGACCTTTAGGAAATAATTCGATAATATTGTAATATTGATTCTTACCACCGTACGTGATCTCTGGTGAGACGCTTCGACTTTTCGATTCTTGATCGTCGCTGCTCGAGCTGGAAGATCTTCGACGTTTCCTTGTTTCGGCTGCTTTAATTATTTTACACTGCGCGTCCTCTACTGACTTCGGCGATTCGAAACTCACGTCCGTAGACTCGCAAACAATAGTTTCGTCTTTCTCGAGCGAATACTTTTTTTTCGGTGTTTCTCCCAAACGGGGCTCGAAATTTTCGATCTCGGAACAAAGACCAAATTCCGAGTTGTCGAAGATATAAGTGACTGGTAAATTGACACTATTTCTTTTAGTAACTAATGACATTATTTCCGGGCTCTAATATTAACTGGACATATTTCATTACCGAATGGTGCGTTGGCTACTTCCGAAACTTTGGGATAAATCTACGACTTTCTCGTACACTCCTTACAAACGAACACGAGTAACTGCGTATAAACTGGCGCAAACCTTTAGAATTGGCGGGAAATCTAGACGTAGACACGAAGTGCGCGGCAAACGGCTGCTGTATCGCGTAAGCAGCCATATTCACGATTATCAACTTGAAAGTATCGATTGGTCGAACGATCGATTCGAGTGTAACTCCCGTGACTACGTTAACGGTATAAAGATCCAGACGTCTGCGGACGCCTGCATCGCTGATAATTGACGTTCGCGTAAATCGTTCCGATTATTTTTTACACAATCGGTTTTTATAAATTTACGAAATAATGGAAACGATACTTGAACAACAAAGACGTTATCACGAAGAGAGGGAACGTCTCGTGGATGCAATGGTGAAAGAGATGCTTCACAAAAAGCCGGGCCATCGTGAGAACATAAATTCTGAACATCGACTGAAAATGCTCCTCGATCAGTTTATGGACAGTACAGCACATTTACAAGACTTGTATGAGGACAAAGACGGCCAAAGGAAGGAAGAGGTGAGAAAAATCTTCTAAATTATACTTCCAAATAAACACTGTTCGATCTCGTCCCTAACCTTGCCTCGTGACTCGATACCCGTGTTCCGATATCCTCAGTGTTAGCAAGTAATCACTTGGAAATTTCATTATTCTTTTGACATTTACTCGAATATCATTAACATATACGAATCGGTGCAGAAAATATCTTAACGCTTATCTTTCGTATCAATAAAATATTGTACGCAAGTATTCCGATAAAAGTTTTCTCCTTTGGCGCTACAACGAAGCGATATTTCCGATTGATTCCTTCTCCATAAGCAATTTGATACAACGAAGGTTTAAAATACGTTTAGCCAAGATTGTTTTTGAGACTCGCGCCTCAAACGGTACAAACACACTTATATACCGAGCGGCACTCGACGAATGTCGTGCGAGTCCCGGAATGTTAAGAAATTAATCGACTCCAAGATTTCCGTATACCGGACTAAACTTTTCTCTAATCGATCCTTCTCAGGTTCAAGCGCTTTCCGGGCCGAACGAATTTTCCGAATTTTATTCCCGTCTGAAGTCCATCAAAGAATTTTATCGTCGTCATCCAAATGAAATCAGTGTGCCGATGTCCGTGGAATTTGAAGAATTGGCAAAGATGCGCGAAAATCCTACCGAAGAATTGGCAAATCTCGTGGAATTCACGGACGAAGAAGGATACGGCAAGTACCTGGATCTCCACGAATGTTACGAAAAATATATAAATCTGAAGGGCATAGAAAAGATCGATTATATCACGTATCTCTCGACGTTCGATCATTTATTCGATATACCGCGCGAGCGAAAAAATGCCGAATATCGACGTTACGTCGAAGCTCTATTAACATACCTGACCGAATATTTGACAAGAGTAACGCCGCTTCACGATCTCAGCTACGAAATCGAAGATGCCCACCGTCAATTCGAGAACCAATGGGAGAACAACGCATTTCCTGGATGGCCCAAAGAAACGGGAAGCGCGATGACTCACGTCGGAGCTCATTTGGAGCTCAGCGCGTTTTCCTCCTGGGAAGAATTAGCTTCTCTCGGACTCGATAGATTGAAATCCGCCTTGATGGCTCTGGGTCTCAAGTGCGGCGGTACGCTCGAGGAAAGAGCTCAGCGCTTGTTCGGCACAAAGGGCGAAGCTTCCCTCGATCCGAATTTATTAGCGAAAAGCAAGAGTAAGAAGGGCATTGCTAAAGGAAAGGACGCGGCTAAGCAAAAAGACATAGCTAGACTCGAAGCTCGGGTATACAAATTGGCAGAATTGGTGTCCAGTCAACGAGTCGCTACCAAAGAAAATGTACAGCGCAAACAAGCGAGAACCGAGGGTGAAAGAGGCGATTCCGACGCCGATGCTAGTGCCAGTGAATCCGAGGAGGAGGACGATAACGAAGTTCCCTACAATCCAAAAAATTTGCCGCTTGGCTGGGACGGAAAACCCATACCTTATTGGCTTTATAAACTTCACGGTCTCAATATCAGTTACAATTGCGAAATTTGCGGTAATTTTACGTACAAAGGACCGAAAGCATTTCAGCGACATTTTGCCGAATGGCGACACGCGCATGGTATGAGATGTCTCGGCATACCGAACACCGCACATTTTGCAAACGTTACGCAGATCGAGGATGCTCTGGCATTATGGGAAAAATTGAAATCGCAGAAACAAGCGGAAAGATGGCAGCCCGAGCAGGAGGAAGAATTTGAGGATTCGCTGGGAAATGTTGTCAATCGGAAAACGTACGAAGATCTCAAACGACAAGGTCTTCTATGATTTGAAAACGTTAATGACGATATACAAAGCGAAACGGGACAACGATATCGGACGCATAGGAAATATAATGGAATTGCAGTTAAATTTCGAATATTTCAATCTTTTTTTTGAGATATAGTACAAACATATATATATTTGGAATGGATATTATTTGCAGGCAATTACAGAACATTATTTCTTATCACAGTTATGTTCTTTATATTTAAGCGGTAACAATACACATTCGATTTCATACATATGCATAGTTGTATTAAGAATATACGTCTAATTCGCTTCGTCGATCGATCGTTCCCTTCGTTTTTTCTTATTTTTTTTTTACATTAGAAGATGCAGGAAAACGATGAAGAATTTCACAGTCTCGATCGACTGTGAAAAAAAGCTCATCGACGAGGCTACTCCTTAATATTGCTTGTTTCCCGTCTGTCGTATGCTTACTTGTGATTTCTCTTATAGCCTATCGAGTAGAGTTATATATTTATTTTCTTTTTTGCTTTGTTTAAATAACAAAAATCTCGCGATTCGCCAGAATTTACGAATCTTTTGAGATTATAATGCGAACTTCGCACTTACGCGACGTTTAATCATCGTCACTCGCTTCACTGTATAGTCAATTAACGATATTTCTAGCTCGATCGATCGTACTCAGTTCGACGAAAGAGCAGAAGAGTATTACGCGAAGGATTCTGGCTTTATCTTCTTCGAGTTTAAAAGATAATAAAAAAATGATTGATTTCCGCGAGGGAAACCCCTTTTCAGTCTTCCCCCGGTTCATTGAGGTGGCAGATATTGATTCTTGGCCGCTGGATAATCGCTCTTTTGACAATCGCATGGTTCATCAGGACCATGAGTGTGAACGATTTGTTGCGGTACAACGTTCGTCGGTGACTGCGATACACCGGGATAATATGTCGGAGGATTTGCCATTACTTCTTTGACCCATGTGATAGGAATCTTGGCAAAAGTTGCCACCTTACGAGAAGAGAAGTAATTTTTCATTTAAAAAAGTTCATGATAAGATAGAAGCAACGATGAACGTTGATAAAAGGATCGTTGAGACATTTTTTAAAGCGTACCTGATTCGTGGGCAAACATCCGGTGTCCTGATTGTAAACGCCGGCCAGTTCGTAGTAACCATCTCCTCTGTCGCAGGCGAGAGGGCCACCAAGATCCACTTGGCACATGTTCTGGTTTTGCCTGTGTGCTTTTGTGCATACGAGACTATCGTCATAACTGATTTGAGACTTGAAACTGGAAATTCTTTGTTGGCACTGATTATTGTCCAAGACATCGATGTCTAGGCTGTGCATCAAAGATCCGGCGACGTTGACTAAAGAATTTAAAAAAGATCATGAAATTGAGCAATTCAGATTGAAACTGGACGATGCGTAAAACGATTGATTGGAATGAGATTGATAATTTATTTGGTCAAGTGTGATATTTACCTTGCAAAATCGTCTTTCCCCATCCAGTGGCAATGCACTTTCTGCCTGGCGCGGGTGGTCTAGGCTGACCGCTCGGCAAGCAAAGAGTGTCAACGTGTTGATCGAGAGTCAAGTCGTGTTCGAGGAAAAGTATAGCAACGTCGTTGGCGGGATTGCCTGAGTTAAACGCGGGGTAAGGAGCTATGGAAGCGACGTTAACAATCTCAAAAGGCAGAGGTTCTTCGTGCTTGAGTTCGTAACCCAATTTCCATTCGCCAGCCTTGATCGAAACTTCGTTCGGGTTGAATCTAAAATTGACGAAGGAACGTAGTCGTTTAATTAGTTTTCCGACGAATCTGTTTTTTTTTTAAATTGTATTTTCCATCACACGTTCTATCGTTTCAACGTACCCATCAACGCAACGAGCAGCAGTAACGACCGCATTAGGTGCAACTATCGCTCCCGAGCAAAGTAATTTTTTGTCACGATTCGAAAGAATCATCGCTTGCCAGGGAATTTCACCAAACGCAACGTCGACGTCGGTCAAGCCATTTGGTCGTTGTACCTTTCGAAAACGGGAGAATTAGAATCGTTTCGTTGACAAATTTCCGTTTTACCACATTGGTAAAGTTATCTTTCGTTTCAGCTCGTGTAAATATGTCGACTTACTTTGTTTCTGAGACCGCACTGACTGCCCGGAACATGTGGAGCGATGATCGAAGGACTGTCGTTACTCGATGAGGTGTCGTAGTTCTTTTGGTTGAAAGGATTCGGGAAAGATGGGAAACTGGGCAAGCTCGGGAAGTTTGGTTTGGGGAAACTAGGGAAACCAGGATTCGCCGGCGTTGGATTTGCTGGCGGTGTCTGGGGGAAAGGACGTGGACCGTTGTCATCGTTGGGTCGGAATGGCAAATTGGGGACTTGAGGGAAAGTTGGCTGTCTTTGAGGAGGATTTACCGGTGGTCTTTTCACAGGGAAACCAGGGTTGATCGGAGTTCCTCCTTTTATTCCGCCTCTGTTTGGTTGTGGTTTGTTGGGTGGACGAACTTTGGAGATGTTAAGAAATGTTGGAAAACCTTGCTCGTCAAAACCACCCGAATAGTTGGCTGGTAAATTGCCTGCTGGCCACGGATCGACGTAATTTGGATCCCGGCAACACTTTCCAATCACACCGTTGTCAGGGTTCTTACAGCTCTGTAACGAAAGTTGAAAATCGTTAATTAGATAATAGAAATTCCAAGATTTTCACTTGTCTCGAATATTCTAGTACTCACGCTAAGAGGTACGCGTCTTATGAGTTGTTCGCTGGACAATGCCACAGGGCTTGGACTGATTACGCCCTCCAAAGTGCAGAATTGTTCTTCGACGCAAATGAGAGCGGCAGCGCAACCAACCTGAGGGGGTGATGGCGGTGGCGTAGGTAGCAAAGCGATAGGTTCGTTACCAGAAGATTGTCCTGAAATAGATTTTTCCATCAGTTTCTCTAAGCAATCATTCTTTTTGTTCGTTTGTGGCGAAGAATTGTAAGTACAGAATGGTCTCTTTAAAAATCTACAAGTGGTACATATTTCTTCTCGTTTCTCTCAAGTTTTAATAAATCTTTAATTTCAACATTATTTACCGTCTCTAGGTACATCTTCAGCGGGTGGATTCGAAAACGCTGGTACTTGGCTAGTGTCGCTACCGAGAGGTGGCAAGTAACCATTGCTGTCTGCCACGTTGTTACCATTTCCGTAAACTCCTTTCTGTGATTGACCGACTCCTTCACCAGTGCTAAGATCTGGCTGTTCAGCATTGTTATTTCCGTTACTAAATATTCCACCGTTGTTCACTCCCTTGTTCTGTTCATAGCCAGTTCCGAAACTCGTGGAGATGGTCGATTGACCTCCGTAGATTCCTGTTGTAGATTGATCGGTAGTCCGGAGGGTACAGCACACTTCGGTCTTGGTATCGCAGATTTGCGGCTGTAACAAAAGGAAAATACATAATAGAAATCATCTTGACGAAAAGTAATAAAAAGCGTTTTATCTTCATTATACAGCGGAAGGCTGAACAAATAGGGGAATAAATAAAATTGAAGGTACGCAACGACGTATGTATGCGATGGACGACTGAGAAGGAACATTTTCCAATTCATGTCCAAGGCATGCAAATTAAGTTGAATATTTTTAAGGAAAAAAAAAGTCAGGTAACTTCGAACATAATTGCGAGGGGTAATAAGCGATGTAGTTGGTACTGATAAATGCAGTAATATAATACAGTCAATATCAACGAGAAGTGAATAGTCGCATCCGCTATGTGAAGAGGAACGCCGTTAATTTTTTCAGCGATTAAAAGTGAATGATTGACACGAGGTGTTTTCAAATTATTCATACACCACAAGTAGAGTCCATTGTGCGAAGAAGACAGATATCGCAGGGTTTATAGCGCGTTTGATGATCGTTAAAAGTAGATGTTCAGACAGTAATTCAGGTTTTTAAGATTCAGCTGGGAAATACGTGATTTTGTCGAGTTTAATAAAACTTCTCTTTGACCATAATTTTCATGTAAATGCAATAGACGGAATTATAGGAAAACCACTATGTATTTGTAGTGTTAATAACGATAGATAAATGCTAATAGGGTGTAAGTGTTGTATTCAAAAATTCTTTCCTTATTGCGGGGATATCTAATTAGATAGATACAGTAGAGGTTCAACGAATAGTATTTTACTGTTTTTTTTAAATGTTTATAGCTTATGGCAAAAAGGTTCGTTCATTTGTTTTTGAATTGCTTATATGGCACTTTGCATTAGTTTTGTGGCAACGCCTTTCAAATTTTCGAGCCAAAAATAACTGCCGCCAGGGGCGTGGGGTCAAGGTGCGCGCGCATTAAACGGTTCGTGCAGTAGTGAAAAGTTCAAATGGTGTGGAGGACAAACTACACGGCGCATAACGCTCCTGATATTTCGTCTAATTTTCACGTGGGTGTCGATACTATATAAGTCTAGACACGATAGTTCGATTTTTCTAAGATACAAGTATCCGTGGAAATAAAGTTGACGGTCAGAACGTTTCTTTTTCGCGAAAAATATGCGTTTCTGGATTCCTGCAGTGTGGACAAGAACGTCTATCCACCGCTCGTGACTATCCTTCGCGTCTCCATCATCCCTTGTTTCCCGTAAGTTTAAATAAGAAAGTCATTTCATTCATCCTCACATTATCATCCTCACACAATCCGTTATTCATCGTCACACAATCTCGTAAAAAATTGACACCATCCGGCGGTCGAGGGGTTAGGGGCAACGAGCGACAGGAGGTGCGCGCGCATCGCCCATACTTGTAAAAATTTCCGACGACGCGGAGAGTTCCGGAAAGATGGCGCGGAGGAGATTTCCGGAAACCGCCAATTTTGAAACTTCGTTTGATTTTAGGGTTATTACAAATGCAATATAATTAAAACCTCTATAACCAGATTATTAAAAATAACGAATATCGATTCTTGAGACTCGCGAAAAGATTATTTTCATAATTATTCGAATATAGGAATACCGCTGAACAAAGCTCGATAGTTATCAATTATAAACGTCACTGTTTATACATAATACCCAATACTGTTAAGAAAACGATTCTCATAGCTGATTACACGTATGAATAATATCGTCGTTATTATTCCCGGAGGCATATATATATGCATATATATCCGCATATATATATGAATATACATATATATATATAAAAAGCAGGTTATTTCTTCGAAGAAACTTTATACGAGTAAGATTGAAAAAAAATGTAAATAATCGCTCGTTCAGTTTCGCAAAGAGGCAATGGACGACACGCAATGGTAACCTGGAGGCTACATGCAGACGCGAGCGAAGCCAACGATCATTTACGTCTGTGCACGAGGGAACGAGGCAAAGAGAAAGAAGGCCGTGAAAGGTTGTCGAACGACCTGAGGTTGTTGGCAAGGTGACGTTGAACTTGTTGGCAAGGTGAACGGTACCTACGTATCGTCCGATCGAAATATTATCTTTTCACTCGTGTAGCTTCATCGTTATAACGATGTAGGGACGAGTGAATCTATTAAAAAGGGATCTTCGGCTATGGGATCTTTTTCGACAAACAAATACCCACGCGTATCCCTAGTATTTCTCAAGGCCTTAGCGATCGCACCCGGATTAATTCGAATAGCACGAGGAAAAAACGAATGAAATTCACTTTCGCGCTCAATCACGGTCAGATCGATTGCGAAATTTCTTTCTATATATTTTGTAGATCTTGCGGTATTTATTCAAAATCGCAATACAATTCTGATGCAAATTCTACAAAAAAGAAAAAAAAATCAGGTTTATGCTTTTCACGCGCAAATAAATATATACATTTAAATATATTATTTATTATTTATATATTATATATACGTGTGTATGTATATGTACGCATGTATTTTTTGACACGGGACGGAAAACATCTGGTCGATGTTTTTCAAAATTTGCATCGGAATTTCGTGACAATTTTTTTTGGCAAATCTGATGAGATTTGCAAACTAGAAAAAAAAAAGAAAGAGACATGAGAAATTTTGCAATCTACCTAGCGGTATATAGAAATGTGCTCGGTAGGACTTGGTGACCTAGGACTCGAAATGTCTCTCGTTCATTAATTCTCCATCGAATGAAATAATTTTTTTTCCACTTTTTTGCATAATAAACTCCGTTCAATCGTCACCTCGCGGACATTCTCGCGAAAAATGAATGTCTCAGCTGGCACATTAAACGACGAAGATTCTCGCGTCTCCCTTCGGCTCGTAAAATTGGCATATATATCGAAACGATAAATATAAACGTGCTCGGCAAAAGATTTTCAATAAATAAGGCGAATTGGGGTTAACGAGAATTGAACACACACACACACACACACACACACACACACACGCACGCACACACACACACACACACACACACACACACACACACACACACACACACACACACACACACACACACACACACACACACACACACACACACACACACACACATATATATATATATGTATAAAACAGGATTAATAGGAGACTTTCGTAACGAGTTAATTGGCACGATCGATGGAAAAAAAATATGCGCATATGGCTCATAACGCGCATACTTGACCCCTGTTTTATGGCAGATTTTTCAACACCGAACTAACCAACCCCGAAATTATAATAATCAAAAAAGAAAATATATATATATATATATATACATATATATATATTTATGTTTAATGGAAAAATTCTCGAGAAACCAGATTGACGCAACCCCCCTCCCCCCTCCCCCACCTCCCTCCCCCCTGGCTTTGGTCCGATCGTGGGACGACCTTTCACTCCCGCGCACTTTCCACCGAGAGATCGCGCACGTAATTTACATCGTGCGTTCGTTCTTGCTTTTTTAAAATATTTTTTTGTTTTTTTTTTATAGAAGTTGATCCAACGAACTATATTATAGTTTTTGCCTATAAGACGCGTAGATCGTCTTGATTTTATGTTGATAATGTCGTATTCGAATTTAATTACGGATTTGGGACGTTAGGAAGCTACGAGAGTTCAAGGTGATCGAGGCACGAGGGATTTTATTAGAAAAATAATAATCGTCGATAAAAAATTTAAGTTACGACGAATTGAGCACGAGCCACGAACGCGACGATCGATTTAAACATACGAAATGACGATCGGTAGCTCGTGAAGCTATTGAGCAATTGGGGGAAGAAGAAAGAATGGAATAAATGGTTGATCGATCGGTAATTTTGTTAATTCTTTCTAATTTGCGAAAAAAAATGGATTTTTCAATAATTCTAGAAAATCGATGACAATTTTATCGTATCACTTTCGATCGAGAGAATTTTCAATTTTATGACGAATAATGTGACGTTTAAGAAAAGAAAAAAACGAAATTTTTATCGGACGTTTTTGAATTAAACAGCGAATTAAAAATTCTTTTTTAACGATGTTTCTCGCTCCCTCGAATGTACTTCCTTGATGAACTCATCCGTACTCGTAAAAGAAATCGTCGCTCTTGACTGGCTCTATCCTCGCGGGATCCTGTTGCCTCTCTAGATCATAAAGATTCGCGACAAAATCTTACGATTACCGGCGTCATCGCACGCTCGCTTGCATACGTGTAGTCGAATATGCTCGAACGTTCTTTTTTTACGATCGAAATACCGATCTATAGCGTGGCCGGTGTTTTATAACGCAAGGGAGACGTATTTTTCGGTCGTAAAGAAAAGAAGAAAAAGAAAAAAAAAGAAGACATATTGAAAAAAATCTCGCACTCGTGGTTTTCGATAAAACAGGAGCTAAACCGCGAACGGTTACGAACACCGCGGCGCACGATCGATACTCGGGCTACGTCAATGATTTTTATAATTTTTTTTTATAAATATATACTTTTTTCATTCCGTTCCGAGACAACGGCGCGGGTGATCGGGCGCAGAAGGCGAGATGCCCCCTCGTACGAGCGAAAGAATTTCGTCGCGGTGACATAACGTTCGCTTTCGCCGATCTATCACACTTTGCATAAATATAAAGAAATGAAGAGCCGCGACAGGGTCACCTATGACCTCTCTCTTTCTTTTTCTCTTTCCCTCTCTCTCTCTCTCTCGTCTCTTCATGTCCGCGATTTGACCAAATGGCTCGTACGAGCCAAAGAGAAAGAGAGCGAGAGATCGAGCCCCGTGGTGTCTTGGTCACGCCACAATCGGCTTTTATACTACCTTCGATCCCACTTTGCACGATCCTCAACCTGCTGTCCACCGTCCACCTCGTACAATTTTCGAGGGCCTCGAGCGATTCTCATTATTATACCACTTATACAAACATACGATACAATCGTAACGTACGCTCAAATCCTCTCGACCTCCCTGTCCGCCCCCTCCCCCACCCCCCAACCTCCTCTTCTCACTCCTTCATCCCGCGAGGTAAGACAACCGCGCTACATTATAACGAATGCCGATTGAAATTATTTTCTTACCGATATAAGCATAACCCCGAGGGTAAACGTACGCCTCGCGCCTTCGCCATCCGTGACATCGATTTTCTTTAATGGACCTCGTCAGAGTTACGCATTTCATGTTTCAATAAGCGATTGTGTCAGGATAAAAAGAAGAAGAAGAAAAAAAAAGAAAGAAAGAAAAAAGAAAAAATTTCTCATTTTGCGAGCTCCGAAGTTTCTTGTGTATAACGCGAGTATACCGTATATTCACATAAACGTTGTGTTGTATACGGGTGTATGTACTTTCGCTCGAACGAAGCCAGGGGCGATCTTTTCGGTCGCGACAGGTCGCCCGATTCCGAAGGCTTCGGAATCGGGCTTCGCGCCACTCGCGAGATCGTACATTCTTCATTTCTCTATGTTTGCGCTGCCGTTAAAAACTTTTCGTTCGTGTTGTTTTTTTCTTTTTCTTCCGTTACTCGTTTTGATTCGGTTTTTTTTGGCGTGTGTGTTTTTTGCTTTTAGCTTTCTTTCTTTACATTTGGTTTTATTAAGCTTCGAGCGAACGAGCACCGTTATATCTCTCGCGGGGGTCTCTTCGGGCTCCCCATTATAAAGCCCGTGACGTTTTCGCCGGGTGTTATAATGCCTTCGGGGATTCGGCCGAGAGAGAGGCGAAAGAGCTCGTATAATACTCTCTCGGCGAGTATTTTATTATTGCAGTACGTTGAAACACACGCAACGCGTATATATGGTACTGCGAGATGTTTTTTTTTCCTTTTCTTTCATTTTTTTTCTTTTTTTCTTTTTTTTTGCTCTCTTACTTTTTGCCTTTCTTTTCTTTCGCTTTTTTGCTTCCTCAACATCATTCGTACCCATCGGTATTTCGTCTCACGAATCTCGCTCCCCCGGCCTCCAACCCCCTTAAATAACGAGTGAATCGTGTATGTTAATGTATGCAAAATAGCTCTTGCAGGAAGTTAGCCCTCTTTCTCCTTTTCACGATGGCGAACGTAATCGTTAAATATTTAATTGGTATCATCGGCAGCTTAGCTCGGACTTGGCCGGACACACCGAGGACAGACAGACAGACAGACGGACAGACGCCGTTCACTTTCTTCCGTTACAACGCGCGAGCGCGACTTTCCAAATTAGGAAACCGATGATGTACCGACGTATTTTTCCGTTTTAATTTGCGTTTTATTTTTTATTATATATTTATATATATATATATTCCTATCTGTATATATATAGAGAGAGATATTTTTGTGTTTTTATAATTGGATCATTATTGTTATTTCGTACTTGGAAATAATTGAGCGGGAAAATCCAGATATCTCGAGACGGTGAGATCAGATATGCGGATGACGTGTTATACGCCCATGTTGAAACCCCTCCCCTACCCTCCCTCTTCCGTCACCCTTTCAAATTTTCTGTACACGTGCGAAGTTTTATCGGAACGAGAATCGTGATGAGATGAAAAAAAACCCGCTGGCCATTGAAGGCACGACGAAACGACGCGCGCTACTCGCGTCGATGACTAAAACGTGTCTTTCGAGAGCTTAAAAGACCGGACACGGTTGGATATCGGTACCCTCGATTTTTTTTATCCGAACGCGTCAACGACAAACGCCAAGTTTCAAAGGCTACATAACGTTATTCTATGAATTCTTTCTTTTTTTTCTTCTTCTTTTCGTCTCGATTTTTGAGAACGTATTAAAATTCCTCACTTTCGATCGGGATCTATGGTCTCATTTGCATAAGTACCACTTATATCGATGATGACAGAGAGGAGAATGAAAAATTTCGAATAGAAATTCCAATCATCGATACGACATTTTTTCCGTGAAATTGGCGATTTTTCGACAAATATTTTGATCATATCCACGAAGAATTTATCGATTCGTATCCTCTTAAGTGGGTAAAACACGAAATCGGGAACGCGAAACAATGGTTGGCTGTTGAGAATAATATGGAAAATAGAAACGGGTCCTCGTAATTCGCTAACGCCCACGAGGCTTTACGCAACTCTCTCCCTGCCTTGAAAAGAACGAAGGAGAGAAAAAAAGCGATTCTTTTAAAAGTTATCTCAAAAGCTTGCGTGTGTGTCTCGAATGATAATTCGTGAAGAGACCGCGCGTCGAGCGCGTGGCCCGTCCAATTTTCGCTCGTGGTCGATTGAGCCGTAAATAAAGAATCGCTCAGGGTATACAACGATATGTAATATATGTTTTGTAAGAGATGAACTGTGCGAAAGAAAGATGAAAAGAGAACGAGCAAACGACCGAGAGAGAAAGAGAAAGAGCGCGAGGAACCAAATGAGTTTGGCTCGAAGCCACGAAGCACAATTGTGACATAACTCTTTCGGCTAAGCACGCACTCTGTCTCGCCTCCCTCGTTCCTTTCCAATAAATCTCAACCCCTCATTGTCCAATTTCTTTTTACTCTTAACGAAATGCGGAATGAACGAGGAGAAATTCAGTTTCAACTCACCCCTGATCGTACTTGGTTGAAGCCCTTGAAGACGTAGCCCTCGGACGTGCAAAGATGACGTTGCACGCAAACTCTGGCTTCACCGCTACAGCTCACTTGAAGTCCACCCTCGTTCGAGTCCTGAGTAGTTTTTTGGTCGTAGGTATTCTCTTGATCTCGAGAACCGCCAATGATTTGCGTGTAGTCCGGGATTTGAGGGATTTGTGGGATTTGAGGAATTTGTGGGATTTGAGGAATTTGAGGAATGTTGGGAATTTGAGGAATTTGAGGGAACGAAGGGAATTGACTGCTTTGCGGAATTTGAGGTATTTGAGGCAATTGCGGTATTTGAGGATTGAAGAAAGGATTGCTAGAACCACCGGGGATCAGAGATGGAATCTGAGGTCTGTTCTGTCCGAAGATCGAACCGGAACCACCGGGAAGGGAAGGCAACTGAGGTATCTGCTGTCCGAAAATCGAACCAGGAATCGCGTTGAAGAATGGATTGCCGGATCCGATGACGTTCGTTTGTTCGTCAGCGGCAGCATTACCGGAAACGAAACCTCCGTTGGTACTTCCGGCACCGATAGTACCTCCGTTGAGGAATGGATTCTTCGAGGCTGCGACGTGTCCTCCATGGCCGGAAGACGAGGCGCCGTTTGATGCGAACGAGGACGACGTTCCACTGGCGGAACCAACGGAAGAAGCACCGGAACCGTAGGTACCGGAAGTAGAACCGGAACCGTAGGAACCGGTAGATGAGCCAGAGTTGTAGCCACCGGAAGAAGAGGCAGAATCGTAGCCACCGGCAGAAGAGCCGGAACCGAAACCACCGGAAGAAGAACCGGAACCGTAGCCGCCGGAAGAGGAGCCGGAACCGTAGCCGCCGTTAGAGGAGCCGGAACCGAAGTTACCGGAAGAGGAGCTGGAACCATAGGTACCGGAGAAACTTCCGCTGCTGTGACCAACACCATTCAAGAACGGATTCTTCGTAGCGTCGATGTGCCCGGCTCCGTTACCGGAAGTAGATGATACCGACGTGTGGATCGCGGACACACCCCCATTCAAGAACGGATTGCTAGCTAGTTTGATCTCCACTTTTCCAGCATCATTGCCCGCGTAAACTCCACCAACGCCTTTGTGAACCGATGAGTCGAAGGTCGCACTTGCGACACAACCGTTAGCGGTGCAACCACCCGATGGTTTTCCTTTAAGGTCGAACGGACTGTGTGGTCCATTCCACCAGTAATGGACCGCTCCAGTTTGACCCTCCTTGACTCCTCCTTTAACTTCACCTTGTTGACTCTCGGGTTGACCAGATCCGTATCCTTGGAATTGTCCCGATGACGATCCACCCTCCGCGTTCTCGTAAATGGACGAACCGCTACCAGAACCGTGTTGGAGAGCGAGATAACCCGTGCCAGGATTACCGAGCGCACCGTAACCGTGCTGCGCGTTCGATCCATCGGAACTGCCGTAAGAACCGCTCGTGGACGATGATCCGACTAGACCGATCGGTATCGAGCCGCTCACGGACGACGACGAGTAACTCGAGCTCTGATCGTGACTCCCGCCGTTAGTGCTGTAACCGGATGTCTTGGAGCCAGTGAACGCTTGACCATTGTGCACCCCGTCAATCTCTATGTTGTCCTGATTAGCTTGGTGATAGCTATTCGAGTGCGAACTCGACGATGATTTTTTCGTGGTAAAACCTTCGCCCAGCTGTATGCTATCGGGTATTTTCGAGTAAGGGTGTGCCTCGACGCAATACGCCACTGCGCACAGCAGCGGCAGCAGCAACGATAATCTTCGCATTTTGATAAACTCCTGCGATTTAAAGAAAGAAAGAACAAAAAAATAGGAATGATAAACACAGTTGATTCAAGGAAATATATAAATTTTAAGAATTTGTAAAATAACACAAATTTATGTGTTTCTTTGCAGATAACCGAAAAAAAAGATAATTCGTTCAAAATAAAAATAAATATGAGAGAAAATTTCGAGAATGCGGCGTGAACGCGCGAAAATTGTATACAATTTTTTACTATTAGGAGTGTTCAGCCTCATAAAGTTTTTTTTTTTTTTCAATATGTGAAACTCGACAATTCGATCGACCAGTTTAAAAAAAATACAAGTTGGAAACTCGCCGTTACGCAACGGCAAAAAACAAAAGTAACAAGCTATCAATACATCTCTATGTCTAAAGTCGATGACATTTCTACTGTAAATATCTATATATATTTTTTTTTTTCATAAACGTTTAAAGTTTTTGTTGTCTCATCTTCGCTAATGCCTCGTAAATAACAGCATTTTTCTACCGCATTTAAATTCATGAAATTGAGATATAATTAGTCAAACGCGCTTGATTGATCGATAGTTCAACCGCAAGCTTTCATTCATGTCGCTGTGTTGAGTTAGAGCGTAAACTTCGAGTCGAGTATACTTATATATATATATTGCAACGAGTAGTAACGGGCATGATGATGTAAGCAGTCGACTCGTAATATATCCATCACAATAATGAAAATAGTTGCATATATACATATACGATACTGGTAATTGCAAGAATGCCGTATGTCCGCTTGTCTATACGCCCGATTACAATCTCATTAAGACCTTGAACTTGAACGTACGCGACCCTTCAACGTTGCGACAACGATATTAACGACACTTCAGCACCCGACGAATGAAATATAATAACAAAAAAATAATAATTTTTTCGCGACGTACAACACTCGTCGAAGACCTCGAATAATAAAGTCACCCGCGATTTTTCTTTTTCGTTCAACACGTATCTCCGCCAAAACATATCCCCCTCGATAAAAACAAAAAAACAAACAAACAAAAAACCCTTCAATTTTGAATATCTCGTTACCCAAAAAATTCTGTTCCGACACTAACGAATCTCGTCGACGATGGACATCGCGCACAACGTAGCACCGTAGAATCATTTCGTTCTCGATCGAAATGATTTTTCTATCTCGGCCGCGGTCGAAAGTTTGCCATTTTTTTAAAAATATATTTTTTTTTATAGATTTTGTCTCGCTCGATTATTGTACTCACCTACCGAATACGTGTGTCTCGTGTATACCAACGAAAAAAATTCTCGTAAAACGGTCGAACGAAAAAAAAAAGAACCAACACGTACTACGTGGTTAACGCTACAAGAAAGTTAGTGTGACTGGCGACGCCTCCATGTCCTGGCTACTCTTATACCATCCTCGGGCCGTGGCGTGTCCCCTCCCCACCCTTCTACCATCCTCTCATCCGCGAGAGGTTTGTCTCATCGAATACCCATGGGCAAAAGTGTGTGCGACTCCTCCTGTCCTTCGAACGCCGCACATCCTATCCTACCTTACTACGCTATATTCTCGCGGCCGCGAGGGAGAGAATATCTCCGTCCGTCTTGGCGAATCGATCGTTATACCAGGGAGACCGTTTGACCGGTAAAGTCCGGGATCTCTTCGCGGGCCCGCGAGTATGTCCATTTACATCCAAGCCGCATCACCTCCGTATTACGACGAGAGCCATTCGAGACCGTCGACCAGACGTTCGAGACGTTTTTTCCATTGCCACTTTTATTTTTCGGCGTGGCAGCAACCGGGCAGGGGAGTGCGGAGGGGCAGGTATGCGTGCGGAATGTACCGCGAAAAACTCGCGGTGCCTTCGAGGTACCTATATCTCTCTTCGTTATTCGACGAAGAACTCGACCGTATCATCATCATTACCATTATCATCATTATCATCATCGTCATTATCGACGGAGCGCCTCGCGCATTGACGTCCCTTCCCCCAATGTTCTTTTGACATCCGTCGAACCTTGACACGGGAGAAAGAGAGAGAGGGAGGGGGAGAGTCAACACACGAAAGCCGCGTACTCGTGTGCGTTGTGCAAACTACGCGAAGATGCCGAAGAAGATACGAAAGAGCACGGGGAGAGAAAAAGCCCCCAGGGGGAATTGGTTTTTGTACTTTTATTTTCATTTTTTTTTCACCAACACATCGAGGATAATTAGCCGGTCAACGCTACGTCCTTGACCTTTTTTTCTTTTTTTTTTGTCAAAGTTCAACGCAGATCGTTCCTTTCTCGGGGATCATTATCAACACTTCGCTAATAACATAATACGAGCCGGGGGTCTTTGACGCGTCGTACCGACACGCCGCAACAAGGGTTGTTGTTCCCGAACCCCTTCGTACGAACTCTCGCCGCGCCGGTAGCTCGATCGATTTCGATCGTAAAAAAAAGGTCGCGCGTGTGAATCTTATTATCTTTTTTTTCTTCTTATTTTTTTTTTGCCTTAGTGAAAATTAATTTTTGCGCAATGACGTCAATTTTGTTATCCTCTCTTTTGACCGAGGTAGATCGAACGGTGATGATGAAAAGTAATTTATGCGAATATTCGATAAAATTTTTGATACTGTAGCGTGGGGAAATAGCGGCATAAATTATAGATACATATTTTTTTCTTTATTATCATATCTACGATCGATTTCCGTACTTATGACTGTTTTCGTGAAACGACGAGGACGCAATCTTGTCACTGCTCGAACGGATCTTGTTCCACGTGTGACGAAAGTAATGTCTAATTATAATTCGTACGCGCGTTAATTTACTAATGATATTTCATATTTCGCCCAAATCGATTTCAATGCCACGAGCGCCAAGACGTCCTACGATTCGATAGCGAGGGTCGAATCTTTTTTTTTTTAGGTCAGTTCGATGATAATAAAGAACAAATTTATTTCTTCTTACCAAAATATATTAAATCATATAAAATATAAAATAAAATAAACATACATATTTTCTTCTTCTTCGTCTGTTCTTGTCTATCTTCTCTCCGATCCTCCTTTCGCATTAAACTCGATTTCTACCGAATGGATTATGATGCCATTTTTTACTATAGTCCAGGGCATTTCTTTCGGAAACTTTTAATATAAACAACAGCAGTCGATAACAGCAGTTGGCTTAGCTGGGCTAGAGGCTTGCAACATCGTCGAAAATTAACTAAAATTATCTATATATAAGTATATAAATCAAACGTCGACAGTAATTTTTTCAGACTACAAATTTTGTTGTTTTTTTTCGTCTTTCGGCCATTTTTTTTCATGTATGTCGCTCGAAAGAATCAACAATCCCCCAAAAATCTATTTGCATACTTAATTATGCGTTTGACGTCCTAAAATAGAATGTACGCAAACGTAAGGTCGACAGCTCCGGGCGAATGTTGGTCACCTCTTGTATTCGCGAAACGGTGTCTTCTCCGTGTGATGTTTCATTATGTTAATCTCGTTTGGGAACGGTCAAACACACGAGAGCGATAGAAGAAAATCTTTATCGTTTAATTGACACCGAAACTTCGCGGAACTAACTGGGTTTCGCGTATCGACGCACGAATTTGGTATTTGGGCTTGAAATTTGAATATATGAGATACAAGTTATATACTTATTTCTAGCCCTCGGGCAACACTATCGTTCTCGGCAACCTCGTCTCTCGATGGATTCTTCACCGCTTAATTACCGATGCAAATTCCACGGCGATCATTCAATTCCCATTGACGTATCGCGGAAGTTTCGTAGGCCCATCATTATTCTTGTCTTTATTCCACGGTACCTCGGTTCTTACTCACAAACTTATGCGAACATTTGGAAACGAGTCAAGGATGAAGCGGGAGTTAAACAATGCCACGATGGTTCGCGAGCCCCGGGGATAGGAATAATAATAATAATAAATATTGTAATAATCCTTACGATAATCATGACGCGAAATATTTTCGCTGGTAAAATCAAATCGCGATGACGATGATGATCCTTTTCGTCGACTCTCGTTCTCGCCGAGCTCTCCTCGAGAGAGAGAGAGAGAGAGAGAGAGAGAGAGTGAGATGCTGGTACGCGAGTGTATCATTCCGCGCGAGAGAGGATCTCGGGCATTGTTACGAGTGTTGGAATGCACGCGTGTGGGCCGTCAAGGAACCGAGGAATCCTTGGACCTATACCCACGTACCTCGGGATTGTACCAATATGATTCATAAACCATGTGACTTATGGATATGATGTCATTTAGTGTGTGTACGCGCCCTCGGGTATCATTTCTTTTTAGCGCATAATTTTCGACTTTTCGAGATCCGAGAATGGCCCAGATTCGACATGCGAAGAATGACGCTCATCGAGTGTCGAATGGCACGACGATGTCGAGACAAGAGGGACTTGAGTCAGGGGACAAAAAACTATCTTGAGAAATGCTCGATTGGATTGCTCTACAACGAAAAAAATATATACACATATATATTATTCAAATTAAGCAAAAGGTAAATAGTAACAAAAAAAATCATATTATGAAATCGCTGCAAGAATTCCAAGCTCGATGAATAATTCATAAGGTGCATTAACTCGTTGCCGTTCGTAATTTTGATAACAAAAAAGAATTAATTTCTTTTCGTATCGTTGTATTTCGTAAGATTTTTTGCGTAGAAAATTGATCGATTCGATGATTCGTATCGATGTGTACCTGGGACGAATAATATCGGCGCAATTCGATTTATTATCGCGCACAGAGCTGTTCTCCCGTAACGTCTTTACGGGCGCGAAAATAACGAGAATCAAGAAACGAACCTCTCGATGAGCCAACGAGTCGGTACTTCGGCATTGTCACAAATATTATTTCACGTGTAACGTGCGTACCTCGAGTCTCGACGCGAGCATATGATTAATAGGATTTTTCTCGTCATTACGAAATAATTCTCGCGATCTCTCTCCCACCCTCTCGACGAGAGTGCCGCGGTAAACTTATCGTATAAACGTTACTATGAACGCATTTGTTCGAGAACGAGAGAGAGGTGTATTCTCGTATCGCCTTTTACGGCGGTTAACGCCTGCGTGATACCCGCGACCGAACCATCGCGTTCGACGATGCGTTTTTGTATACTTATCGTTTTTCTTGATTTTCTTATTTTTTTTTATTTCTCTTTGTCTCGATGGCACTACGATGCACCAGCATATTTAACATAGCAAACTCTCGCTGTGTTTCTTCATAAAAATTATTTCGATATTTCGTAAATTTTGTCTCTTTTTATCGTTTTGTTGAATTTTTTTTAAATTTTATTTTATGGTAATGGACTTGTGTTCATTAGCAGCGTGGAAATCCCTGAGGTCAATCGTACGCGGGTGTGTAAATGCATAAATGTATGTGTTTATTGTCGAAAAACGAGAAAATATTTTTCAAAAATTCCGAGAACTCTTTTGTTCGATCGAATCCTGAGGTCGTAGCCGAGTGAAAAATAGCGAGAATTAATCCGTATACTCCGGGTAGCTTTGACAAAAGATAGTATTTAATCTTGATGACTAACCAAATCAAAAAAACTAGTCAAAATTTGTAAAACGCCAATTTTCGTATTGTTTTTATTTCTCGCTAATGTTTTTTTTTGTTTTCAATGAAAAATATAAAATTGACAAACACCACTGGCTCGTTGAGCGATCGACTAATCATCGATTAAACTATTTTTATTCTCCGAGGACAATTCATCCGTTGCAAATTTGTTGGCGACGTTACGCCGTCATTCGTGTCGTCAGGTATCAGCTATGCGAATCATGCGTTGGTGCGTGCGAGCATTCGCATAGTTTGTAAACGAAGTAACATAGTGCAGGAACGTCGAGTATGAATGTCGGTATGAATCAGTGAGAATGTACGGGAAGATAAAAGAAGAAAATCGAGCTCGCTCGAATCGACGAAGAAGCGATTCGTGGCATTTGGTCGAACTGCCGGATTCCATCGTTCCGCAAGACGCTTAGCGCGTGTCTCAATCAAAATCTTTCAAGGATGACCCAGCTTCGTCCCGAATAGATTTTGTCGATCGCATTAATCATCGATCATTCGCGTTGTTATTAATCGTTGTATCATTAATCTTGGCCATGGTCCGCTGATTTTTGCTTGTTCTTCAATTATTTCCATACGTATGCACGTGTACGATTATTTACGTATTTGCTCACCAAATAGAATAATTCGAGAGATGCGCAAACTATTATAATATATATTACGAACGAAACGAAGGAAAGGAAACGGCAGCTGCAAGGCTTGATCTTGAGGCGATTCGATCTTCGATAGGTCTCTCTCTCTCTCTCTCTCTCTCTCTTTCTCTCGTTGGCTTGCATCTTGTGTAAAAAGTGAATAAATCCAGAGGCTGTCGGCAGCGTCGTACCTCTCGAGAACCGATCGCTCGCGTCCCGCGGTCACTTTCTCCGTAAATTCCGATCTTCTCATTCGCGTTGTCATATTATAGTTTTTTTTATTTTTATTTTTTTTTTCTCTTAAACTATACGCATATAACTTTCGTCGATATAATTTGTCGAAGATTCATACCTATTAACGATCATCAATTATTTGATATTTTCACCTCGAGTCGCAACACCTTTTCGCAAAATCTACATTCCACGATTATATTCGCGAATACATAAGTATATATATAATATATGTGTATAGAAAGAGGAGAAATTAAAGAAGGTGTCGAGATTAATACCTGGGTAAACAAAATTCTTCTGGGACAAATATGAAAATGAATTTGAATAGGATATTTTCAATTTCGATGATATAAATCCCGGGTATGAATAAATTTATGAAAAAATATTAATCATTCTCGGATCTACCGGAAGCTTAGGAGGTTCAAACGTTTCTTACTATACACGGACCGAGGGGATTTTATAACTTACGGGGAACGCTTACGCGTGCCCTATGTAGCAATGTATCACCGCACCTTATGTGTCGTTCGTGTAAAACTTGTGAGCGCGAAATCTGTAAGGAAAATTATAATCGCTCGACGCGCATTATCGCATCGTTAATTAATATTAGCGGCGAAAGAACGATGATACGAGCGCGTTGATGATGTCCGCGGGAGGTACCTGTTATGCATCAGTTATGAAACGAAGGAAAGTTTTTTTCCCATTTCGAGATATGACGCGGCGCGATTTCTGCCTACGTATTATATATCTTCTTCTTCATTTTTTTTCTTATTTTTCTTCTTTTATTTTTCAAGCATATATATTACGCCGTGGATAAATCTCGTCTCGTCGATGATATCGATAACGCGTAATATTTCTTTATTAGACATAATAGGTAATTACATAAGTGCTCGACGCTATAATAAACACTCGCCGATGATGACCATCGCGAACTTGAATTATTATATTCTCGTGCATCGATATCTCTATATACTCGCTCGCGATTGTAATTGGAAATTTGACGCGAGGGTGAACACTTTTATCAACGGACGCGAGTAATAATCCTGCGAGTTCTCGATCGTTCGATTCCCAACACGAGACGATTTTGACTTTGAACTCGATTCCTAGAATAATTATGGATTAATAATAATTTTCGTTTTAATTAAATTCACGAAAATTCATCGACATTAAATTTAATCGTCTAATTTTTCTTTCTTTTTTTTTTATTAACATCTTTACCGGGCACAAAAATATTTGGCAATATGGAATTAATGAAACTATAATCATTGGCCACTTCGCAACGTTACTTTTTCGACAGTTAGCTCATCAAAAAGTCATAATTTCATATATTTTATATTTTTTTCTTCCTCTTTTTCTCGAACGATAAAATAAAATAAAATTTTGTCCTCACCCTCTCCTGTCACTCGTTCGAGTCGCGTGCGGCACGTTGTCCTCGAGTTCGTGTCTCATCGCTTGTCCCTCATTGCGACATAGTCCCGGGTACTTTTCATTGCGATATAATATGAAGCGGCGATCGCGTTTATGTATAAATATGTATATACATATATATATATATATGAATACGGAAGAGGCTAAAAAGGAACGAGAAATGATGGAGGGAACGCGGCAGTAACAAAATACACACATATATATATATATAGTTATACACGATATATATCTACGTAAGGATATACATATCAGTACTCTTTATTGAGTCATCGGCATGCGAGGGCAGAGCCTACTCGGCCCCCTTTTACTTTATCAGATATCGCGCGCCTCGATGCTTTTAAGATATTACACGCTTTATGCGCGCGAGATATATTTATACGATTTTTAATAATAAATATCTCGCCGCGGAAAGGATGCGATGCAATAAATACGCGCGTGGTAAGGAAGAACGGGGTCATATGTGGCAGGAGCGACGGTCTCGTTTGCATAAAAAAACGTGCATTTTTTTTCAACGAATATTTACTTATATTTTTCCGTTTCCTCTTCTTCTGTTAATCGAAATCAAAGACAAGAATTTCGCGACGTTATTTTATTTCAATTTTTTCGATTTGTAAATACGAACGAATCGATTCGATAACAGAAGTGCAGCACTTGACCCCGCTCTTTGTAAAATACGAATGCAGCTATATAAATATACGCGAGGTTGATCTTTACCCGTCGTCGATTTATTATTTCGATAGTTCGGACGACTCCGTGATAAGTGTCACGCTCGCTCGCACTTGGTATATAAACATTCGTCGTCTCGATAACGTGTACGGATCTTTCACTTTTAAAAAAGCATCTCGCGAGGGGGAAGGGGGCGGGCCCTTGGGCGACGCGAGAAAGAGAGGAAAGAGAGTGCTCGCGCGAGTCGCGTCGCGCGGATAGGAAATCGATTGGCGCCGGCGACGAGACTCTTGCGTCAATTATAAATATATATATATAACAGGTAATGCGTGACAAAGCGAGCCTTTCAGACTCGACAAAACGCTTCTACGCGAATAATATCAGGCGAAGTGATTCGCCCGATTCACCCGGGTTCCGATCGTCTCGATCCATCGAACGCAATAAAACACGTTTAACTTTTGTATACTCGCGAAACGAGACGAAGCGTAGCCGTCTGAATCATAATCAATCCGATAACGACCTCCGCGCGTTATAATGGAGCTCTAACAACATCCTCGTATCGCGGAAAACACCTTTCAAAAATCCATGGAATTCCGACGGGGATGAGAACGAGATGTTGTCGAAAGATTCGCGTCATCGACTACGTATCTGTGTCATTATTTAACCAACCACGGATTCAAACGTCAAATGTTGTCCATTCCGCATCCCGGATCGACTATCTTTATGACAGAATTTTGCAGATCGTTGGCGGGGAAAGACCCGATGAGTGTTTTACATTTTAAATCGAGCATCGAAATTCTTCAACAATGAGTCGACTAATTGATGACTCGTTGTTGATCTCGGTGGATACACGAGACGAACGAAAATAACGATTTAAAATACCGTCAAAATCAAAAGTCTCGTTTTTAATGTTTTCGCTCGATTATAATCAAAGATTTTTCTTTCGTTCGACGATGATTAACAGTTTTTATTCGATAAAATTGAGATAAGTACGTTAATTTATTCACGTCGTGTTTATTTCGATCGAAAGTCTTATGTACAAAGTGCGTACTATAACCAGCGCGATTTTCCGATACGTCGTTTTACCACGGTCCAATCGAGATAGAATAGTCGTATGGAAATACCCACATGGTTACGCCGTGAGCTACTCGCGCAGCCTCTCGATTCACTCGCCAAAGTTAGATCCGGCTCGGCTGACGAGACTCTCTCGAACATCGGGTACTCACCATTATTCTATCTACCTCGCGCCTATAAACGCGTTCCATCGAATTCGTTCGTTCTTTTAATCGCGAATTAACACGTTTCTCGAAAGAAGAAAAATCGCGAAAATTTTATTTTATTTCACAATTATCATCGAAGATACGTTTCTCTCAAAGGTTTCGTACGAACCAACGAAACCCTCTATAAATTTCTAGACCTTGCCCTACTTTCGATGAATTTCGTTCTCCCCTTTGTTCCCAACTCTTTTATTTTTTATTTTTATCTCTCTTCGTTTCTTTTCCTCGCTTATCTCTATGTCCCTTTCGTCTCGATCTTTCTTCGATCGAGACTCGCGATATAATACGTACGTATACGTTTGCCCTCGCTGGTTGAGGGCGAGTCACATATCGTGAAATCTCATATCGGTTGCATCGAAATGGGCAATCGGGGGCGACGTTAAAGCGTCCGAGCGACGATTCGAGATGTAATATCTCTCGTCTATATCGCAAGAGTGAAAGAGAGAAAGATTTTGTATATTTGTGTGTGTGTGTGTGTCATTTTGTGTGCGAAGAGCAAAAGAGTGAGAGGGGGGGGGGGGGAGAGGGGAACAATTTCGAAATATCGGATGTACGTGTGGAATTGCCACGAGGATTCCGGCCAATGAAATATGACGCTCGGGAATCCAGTTAAGTTGCAACATTGCCGATGGTCGGCTCTCGTTGGTTGGTTTGCACGTTTATATACCCGAAAAGTTTCGAGAGACACGCCATACGAATTTCAGGATCTCCGACTCTGCCCTTGCAGGTCACCTCTGAACCGCCAAAAACTTTTACTCTTCGCCCGAGAGCTCCACACGCAAATAATATGTCTTTTATATATACATATATATATATTTCAATACTTTTGGTCCATGTCGTTATTGCAACGCTTGACAGGCATTTGACGTCCTTACGGCCTCTCCTGTCGCAAAATAAATGCCGTCACTTTTGCCCCATTGTCCCACATCGCTCTCGTTCCTTATTCCGACATTATACCACTTTTTCAATTTCTCTCCCGACGCGTACACGTGAAAAAAGAAACCGCGTTGAAAGACGAGGCGAAATAAAGAAAGAGAAGAGAAAAAAAAAGAAACAGGATTGATTTATTTAAATGAATTTTTGAAATCAAATTTAATTTATCGAGACAGATCGCTGATGGAATTTTGTACGGCGTCGATATTTTACAAATTTCATAATTACATATGGCCACGCATCATCGCCACTTTATTGGTCCCGTGTTGAAAAATAAAAATTCTGACGACGCATAAATATAGACACATTATATTCGTTTAATATATACGTGTATAATATGTATGCGTTTGCTTATTAATAACGCGCACAAGATTACAATACCGTAGCTATTAAGTGACTTGTATACGATTGTTCGATTAAAGACAGTCAAAATTTACACGTACGACGTCCAATCTTTACTATCTTTAATCAAAAATTGATTAGATTCATTAGTATCTGACAGATATTACACGATTTTATCTTGAATTTTCAACATTTAACGCATCAAACGTTTTATGGTTGATTTTTTATTTTTACGAGTGTTTATATTTTCGTTGAATCGATGCATTGACAATCATGGGTGTTTGGCAATAGGACAACGTTAATTGTGATTTAGAAAAGAAAGTAAGCCCACGCGTGTCGATATTTATGGATAGGTATGTACGTATAGCAAAGGTGTATACACGTATATAGTAGAAAGTGGATCGATAGGCTTACGGGGATAGACAAAACGACGAAGAAAGAAAAAAAAGAGCGGCTAATCAAACATTCGGATATATTCGAAATGTCCAGAGAGATCGTTATCTCATATAGCGAGATTGCTTATACGAATAAATTATACCGCCCGCGTTGGTCCGCCCGTTGACGCCGGGAAAGAGGCTGGCCATCGGGTGAGAGTACTGCCACAGTATAACTTTTATTTAACTCGCGCATTCTCTTATGTAAAAGGGAAAAATATTTGCCGTGCCCCTACACGCACGAACCCTGTCCGAGCGTTATTTTTCCCAATGGAATTTGTCGAATTATCGAGGTGAAGAAGGATCAACGAAATTCGTGTCGTTAAAAGGAAATTAAATAATTTTCACACTTTGTGATAATATTTCGACCCAACGAGAAATTCTCGTGAAATTATTATAATTAACGAATCGTCGCGATGAACTATGCGTATTTTATTCGTAATTGTTCAGACTTTGATCCACGATGTTATTCTATCGACGCGTATGGACGATCCTCCGATGCCTTTCGTAATGTTGGAGGAAGCGGAGCCTTTTTTTTACGAATTTGTTATTATTCGGGGTCCGGGTTTTATCTTGGAAATGTTTTTCTTTTTTTTTTCGGGGGGGTATGTATACGATTATGAAAGATTCACTCAAATGCCTCTCGTCTCGATCTCGCGGGTCTCGCGAGTCCAACGTGAAATAACATACCGCGAGATGGCTCGTTTTGTATTAACGAGATAGATATATACCCTCCCGGGGCAAGAATTTCAACCAGTCGCGTAATAACGATGCAATTTCTCGCGTCAGATGGATAAACATTCCAGCGTCGAAATTGTGTAATTTAACGTCAAACGTGTTCTTCCGTGTATACTACCTTCTGGTCATACGTAAGTCCATAAGCTATTAGTAGGTATTATCTTTTCGTTTGATCTTAAAAGAAGTAAAAAAGGGTTTTTGTAAAGGACCGCGATAAATATATATACGAGATCGAGAGTGAAGAATGAAAACGTGGTAGCGAAACGTACGAGCGTATCGGCTAATCTCTCGCACGATGCGTAATTATACCGGGCGAGAAAGTAAGCCACTCTGTTACAGAGCCCTGAAAAAATAGCGTGAAATAACTTGAGTTAGGTAGCGATTTATCGTTCTGGAAAAATTATTCAATCTATGAACAATTAATCAAACGTGTCGTGTCCTAGATAATTTGAATATATACATGTTGCATATATACCTACGTTGTACATACTCGTATGTTCGACCAGGAGGAGTCAACACACTCGTGGAGTCGCGATTATAATGTTTTCTGGTTTCGCGGAATACAACGACCATGAAACAAACAGCCCGAGGGATTTTTCGTGATTCATTCGTTACATATTAGAATATAGCTCGGGCAATGAACTTCACAACGACCTAGGACGGTTATCAGTTGAATCTTAATGGGACGGTGGTCGTGGATATTGTATTGTTTAGAATTAAATGAGTTTTTGGGTGAGAACGATTCGCGAATAAATTTCGACTCTTAATTTATCCTTGAAGGACGTCATAATTAAAGTGACTACCACGAGAAAAAAGTGGGAAAACACAGATTTTTCAAAAGAAGAGACAATCTTGTTTTTTTAGATCGTCGTCGGAATCGTGGTCGATGACATCAGGGTCGATGAAGTCGTTGTTGGATGAGATCGCGGTTGTTGTTGCGGGTTAATGACAACGTGCCGGAGGAGGCTAAGGTCGATTCCAGCGCGTTTCATTATACCGCGACCCATGTCACACGTTCGCACTCGTGTTGATATTCGTGGTTCGTCCTTCTTAAAAAGATGTGGTGAATTCCCTAGCGACCAAATGAGATCGTGGACGAACCGCGAGCTAACGACTCCACAATGATCGATGACTTTTCGTCCAGTTAGTGAAGCCGTGGGGAGGGAGGGTCATGGGACTCTCGCGAGTGAGTAGAAAATAATTTCCCAGAAATTCTTATTTTTTCGATTGAGGTCCTAACATTTTTGCTCACAATTTAGA
Source organism: Netelia inedita (assembly GCA_964017225.1). Classification (NCBI taxonomy): domain Eukaryota; kingdom Metazoa; phylum Arthropoda; class Insecta; order Hymenoptera; family Ichneumonidae; genus Netelia; species Netelia inedita. The sequence continues at coordinate 29,509,569 of OZ024924.1, forward strand.
TTCGCTATTGTTCTCAATGAAAATTGATGATTTTAACTACAATATGTCGTTTTATTCGCCAGGCTACGATAATTTGTTGATTTTCAACAAATTTTTAAAGATTTCATGTAATTTTTCTTATTGGGGTATATCTATATATTGATGAGATGGTATTTAGATATATAAAGAATGTTGGCCAGCGCAACACCTAGTTGTATATCTATATAGGCTGCCTATGCCCACTGTAGGCTTACCTCGATGTATCGGTAGACGATGGGGAAGGGGAGGAGGGAGGGGAGAGACAGGCTACCGGTACGATCGAGTGTAGTAGCGTGGTGGGGGGTCGTCGCTCGAGCACCCTATTGTTGTTACCTGTTCATTCATGCGCGCTGATAGTTCAAGGCTATAGGCTCATTTTTGGGCGAAATAAACGTATTAGTTATCCGTATAGGACAGCGTACGTGTGAAATATTTAACGCGTATTAATGGTGTCAAATGCGTCATACTTGCGTTCCAGCGACGATAGCAGATTGATACGGTGTTCTAAACGAAGTCAACGCCATCTACCAGTCATGTGATGGTAAATTTTCGCAAAAATTGTTGTTTTCGAAACCCTCGAGTCAGAAAACTAATCTCGAAAAATCGCCTTTTTGGAATTATTTTATTCGATACATTTTTAGAGCCTATTCCGATCGGAAATTGCTCGCTGATCACAAATCCAACGGTAGTTTTTCGCTCGGACAAAAAATGATGAGTGAAAAAACGAAAAAACGCAATTTTTTACGGGTTTTTCGGTATTTCGCCCATTAATTTCGGACTGTCGTGAGAATAATCATTATTTTCGCAATGTGTGAGAAATTTCCAATCGAATAGAACGATTTTGGAATTATTTTTAAGAAAAATTTTTTTTCCATCCTCCGGGGCTCATTTTTTGGAGGCATCCCTTTCCTTAAAAAAATCGCGATTTTCGAGATGTCGCCACGGCCACAAAAATTGAGCTATCGAGATGTTCCTGGACTCATTCTTCTCCGCTCGGCGAGCTCTTCCAGAAGTTACGCGTGTAATTTTCTGTCGGACGAACCTGAACGCAGCTACAGCATGGCGAAAAGTTGATTTTTCGACGTTTCGCCATACTCTTAAAAATCGGCAATATATTGAATTCCGATGAATTTTAATCGGTTCTCAAACTTTAAGGGCCTATGTCGATCGTAAATTTCCCGCACACCAAGAAAATCATGGTTTCGTTTTCGATTTTTCAGGATTTATCGACCTCAAATGGGTAAATCATTATTGTCTACTCCTCTCTTTCATAGATCTTCAAAATTTCGAGAGATACTTTGTTTTTTTGTTAATATACAAATGAATTCTCAATTGCTTCTCCCATGTCAATAACAACGATAACTGGTTCCCACTCAGCGCAGTCCTACCTTTACTATAATGAGTTACAATTACCCATTCGATGTTCCGGTAGTTAGAAAGTATCGAGCTGAAATAATCTTGCTTCCAGTCGCTCACGGCAATGAATTTCGCTAACGCGACATTGAGTTTCCACCACTTTCATTAGCAGCCTCGAGAACTTTGCGATTCTCGTCAGTACGCATGTGTTGCGTACACGGAAGCAATAATACCATGACAAGACGCAATAGCCTACGAGTAAGTATTATCGCTCAATAATCGCTCTGTCATGACAGAGCAAATATTGATTACTTTTTCTCCTAAGAACAATCCTTCGATTTTGAGAGAAAAACGTAAATAAATAGCATTTTTTTGGCAACGCGACTATAAAAATTCGAGAAATTTCAATCGGTAGTGTCAATGTCATCGACTAGGTACATCGATGCTTGATTGTAAAAAATATTTATTCATGCGCGATTTCCCCAGCCCGTTGCTGGTTCGCTAGTCGTCCGTCTGGGTGCTTGATGTGTTTGTTGTTTTTTCTTCCTCTTCTTTTTTTTCACCGTCTCGACGAGCCTGCGGGTGTAATCGCGTACACGATACGTGCGACGCCGATATTTTCGATATTGCACCATAACCACGTCGGGGCCTCTTTCACGAATTCTACACAACATGACATTTACGAGGTAAAAGAGGATTCCTCCCGGTGCCCCGTTGATGACTACTCGGTTGATCCGAGGTTGAGACCTCTTGAGAAACATCAAGGTCGCACAAGGTTGTTGCGCATCTTGGATCACTACGTGTCGTGTAAATGAGATTTAGTCATTCGTGTAAAGAAGAAACTAAGTCACGCTTCGTTTCAATAAAATTATACGATGACGTGATTACATCACCGTTTTATACAAGTGGATCAGGGTGAGTTTCGATCATCGAGGGAAGAGACTCATCGATTCTGGGTAGCGCTTCGGGTTTGGGTTTGACTCTTTTTATCCGGGTCACCAAAAATCAGACGACACCACACAATTTTTCCTCGATTTCTCGCTAAACGGTTGAATCATTTTTTTATTACTGCTAAATAACTAACAAAAAATGAAGACAAAGTTTTATTTGAAAATTTGGTAATGAGAGAAGGGAACTCTCATTTAAACGTTAACGTCAAACAAATTCTTAGCTCGATGTACCTATACTTTGTCTTATTTTCCAGCAAGATTATGTCTCTTTCGTCTCGAATAGTGAAACTCATGAGAGCGTGGGCCTTATCAAACAGTAAAAAAATCCAATTCCCGCATTTATGACGGACATAGTGTTTTGGTCAAAGCTTGGTTTACACGTTTTGGTGACAATAAAAATCTTGGAATATCACTGTACGCAACGATGGAATTCAGGTTTTCTTGAATTCCATCATTAACATTGCGTAATTAACGAAGTTTCCCGCGATGAACGCAAGCGGGTCATTTGAGTTCCGAGCCTTGACAAATTTTTGTTTGTTACACATGCTTTCGGAGGCAGACACTGACGTAAATGGCATCTTCTATTACGCAGAAACACGTAAAATTAATAATTCTGTATAATTCGAGAAAACTCACGTCGTCATTAATTCCCGAGAAAAAAAAACAAACAACGTGACTGATGGCAACAAGCAAATTTTCAACAGATCTCTTCGTTCGACAATTTTTCAAGCTAGCCCTTACATCGAAAGATACGATCGAACGTTTTGATAAAAATAAATAATGTCCTCTTTATCTCAAAATACATTTAAACAAACGTGAAAAAGACCTCCGTCGTCCTTGGAACCACCTGATGACAAAATTTTGCATCGATTTCTTTTCGACGTGTTTACGATTAAAAAGCGTCTAAAGAAATCTTAAACGCGACATCATGGACATATCCTCGTGGAATTATTCCTATGACAGCTCGAGTTCATCTCGGCATGCCCTCGCCGATTAAACCGTAGTAAATACATACGGTGAAAGTAAAGCGTTCGATTCGCGGAGAGCAAGAGAAATTTCTGTCAAGGCTCGAGTCAGCCTCGGCTCGCTCGCTGAAAAACCGAACGAATTAATACAGCGCGAACCCACGCCCGGCTTCATCGATAAACCATTAAAGAACTGGATTTTTTCGTATTATGCATACCCTCGAAAACTTGTATATACGTATATTCGGGCGAATTCGACGAGAAGAGGAAACGAGAATTTATTCGACCCATTTTTATCCGAATATTTCATATACCTTTCGTCCTTTTGTTTTCCTTTTCGTTCTCTTTTTTTTCTTGTTTTCCTTTTTTATCTCGCGCTCAAACTCTCGTTACTCGATTCTATTTGCATTGCGCCACGTCGTGCCGAAGGCAGAAGCGAAAGAATTCCATTTTTTTTTCTTTCGCCCAAGGGCTCGCTCGGCTATTAGTACACGTCATAGACGGCTAATCCACATAAGGAAGTCGCCGTTCACCGGTAGGTACCAAGTATAATAAAGTAAAATAAAAAAAAATAAAACATTTTGATAATTATATACGGTTCAACGGTAGCAACGATCTTCAGAAATAACGTTTGCAGCTTGTTTCTTTGAATCTTCCTGACCGATGGTCATTCACGAACCGACTCGTCGTCGCCTCGGGCTGTTTTGCAGCAAGAATTATAAAGGTTAACGTTAATGCGATTTCACGTTCAAAAAGTTTTTTTTTCTTCCTTTTTTTTCCGAATTTCTTAGACGAAACATCCATAACTCATGTACCCGAGTTTTATTATTCGAAATACAATGGTACGTTTGTATGGTATACACTGTACGATGCATATTATAGATTGTTTTTCGTTGTTCCAGTATCGCGGGAAATTTAATTAAATTTTATCTCATTATTCCTTCGTTTAATCAATTTTATAATCATCATCGTGTGCTAAACTTTTATACTATATATTTTTCGTGAGACTATAAAAATAGATGCAGACGAATGTTGATGCAACGCAAACGCATTGAAAAACAATGTAATAAAGTTTCCGTCTTTTGGCAAGGACGTGGTGTTGGCAGGCTCAAATATTCTTTCGACTATTCCAGCGAAGAAAGTGACGTCAATGATTTCTTTTTATTTGCTTTCAACCGGACGATCGTACAAAAAAATTTATCACCAATGCAAATGTGTGTTTGTTTTTCGATATTTATTTAACGTGGATACATTTTACACGATTATAGTCGATTTTAGATCTAGACAAAGTGAAATAGCGTTATTGTCAATAGAGACAATAATAAAAGTCGTTTAAAATCAACCAAATATAGATATACGTATGATACGTCATGGCGCGTGCGCGAATGCGCGCGCCGATAGACCACGTTCGCGCTCATACACCGCGTAGAACGCGTCAGTAGCCGTCCGACCAGCAGCCTACGAGTGTGACGTCAATCGAACAGCAAGAAAATTGCCGGTTCCATCATCGAACTGTAAAACATAATTGCCTTATCATGTTCCTACCACACACTACTAGATCTTCCTACGTGCGAAAGGACCGAATGTACTACGTAAGCAACGAATTATACCTTTACGTCGAGTATTTTAATTGCGAGTGACCCCAGACACATCTAAAAAAATGTTGAATGTTCCGTTATCGAACGCACATAGCCCGAAAGTTGGGCGACGACAAAATAAAATAAAAAAAGAGAATAAAATACGACCGACGAAAAGGGGAATGGACCGCGTATGCTCGTCGGATTCGCGTGTGAGATCGCGTCTTTCTTTTTTCGTTCCTAACCTCACTATTGCCATATTATTGTTTCACATCCGCATCGAAGCCTGTTGCTTGGTTTATTATTTTCAGAAGCGCCGCGCGTTGGCGTTTTTTAGAACCCGCAATCCGGTCGAGGGGGAATACCGGTTTGCCTATTAGAACCTCTCTTGTAGATTTTTTTATTGTTTCGTATTAACCGCGCGGAATTCATAGCTATGAATCTGATCGAACAATCATAACACCTGCATACCCAGAGCCACGCTGCATATTCAATAGTTTCATAAAATAATATCTATAAGTAGTAGTATTATGACCGTATTGTATTTAGTATGAGGCAACGGAGGAATATTGTTTTTCAATCTTGATTCATACTTTTATGATTTATACGATCCGCTCGACAATGGAAGAGCACGCACGGAACCCAGATTTCACAATACCTCGAATACACGAAATCATTCCAAACGCAAAAGTTTTTTGCTTCTCGAGAGGAAGCAAAGCACTCTTCGAGTATTTCGTCACAAATACAGACACACGCGTACGCTACACACTATCGAGTTCTCTCGCTATTCCGATCTTGCGATATACCAGGCTAAACCGGTTAGTCCGCGATTGATTCCAACAATTCTTCGTGTGACCACCTATGCGATAACCTCCCTATTGTGTTTTTTAATAGACATATGTGTGTATACATACATATATATATATATTCTTATTTCGTTATAAACATGGACACTAGCAGCGAAGAATGGACCCAATGAGATTTCTTAGCTCGGTGTACTAACGAAGTATTTTCAAACGATTGACGAAACTTCCGAAATTACCGTATCATCGAACCTTGCCGAATTTCTCATTGTTATCGTGATTGCAAAATAGTCTGGGTAGTTGATCATATAGCGAAATGTCCTTCGTGTCGTTAAGGGACCCAAAAAAGGGACGATCCAGAGTTGTTTTTACGAGACGCCAGTCGAACAGACCAGGAGGATATTCTAAATTTAGACTCGACCTCTGCTAAAGGAAAGAAAAAGAAATACAAGTCGACATCTTGTCCCCTGACCAGTTTGTTACAACCGGATCCTCCACGACGAACCATAGGAATCTTTTAGTGCTTTGTCGTTACAGTCTCGTCGAACTTTTGCGAAAGCAAATTTTTAAGCGTACATTTACTTTTTTCGAAAAAAGAAAAGCAGACGAGGAATTAAAATTTGTATAAAACGTTGACCTCAGGCTCGATCCTGAAATAATAATTCGACGATTCATTTTCAGCGGAAGGATCTTTTTGTACGTTTGATCAATCGCATATTATTTTTTAATTTAATTCAAGCACGACGATGTTCGTTCCTCGTTTGCAATTTTTACAATTTAATGCCAATTGCTTGATATTTCACACAAGTACCCTGAATATTATCAGGACAATTGTGTAAAAATTTAATTCATAAATTTTGCGCAGGTAAATAAAATCGATGTATTTTATTTCGCGCGAGCACTTTGGCGTACAAAATTCATAGATTTCATTTGCCTCAAGCCCTTTGTCAAATAACAGTGATGAATTTCATTCGACGTAAATATTTTTTTCTCATACATTTCGTTCGATCCGCGAGGAAGGGGTTAGAGAATAATAACACACAGTTTTATCGTAACGCGTATAACCCTTGATGCAAGGATTACTTTTATTACGACTTGCACAAGGAGTTTTTATTTAGTTTATTTTAACAATTACAATTGATAAAATCTAAACATTATATTCTCTTTTGAAAATAAGACGATACTACTTAGACGTCGACAATTTCGACGGGTTTCGTTGGTTCCATTTCCCCGTCTTTCAAAGTACTTCGGATAGCGCCTTGAATCTGTCCCATACCGAATTTGTTAAGACTCCAGATGTAACGACATCTCATCCAGTAACCGAGTGTGACGATACTGAAGGTGCTGACCATAAAGTGCGAGGCTAAACGTACTCTGCTCGTGAACATAAAAACGACCAGCCCACTACCCAGACCACTGCCGATACCCCAGAGTACGCTTTCTCGAAAACACGGGATTTTTCTCACGTCATTTCCGAACAGGACAACGGGCCGATTGAGCGGATTTTCTTCATCGGCCATTATTCCACTTCTTTACAAATATTGCCAAACTTTTTACAAATAAAGCAGCCGGTTTTCAGCGCTGTGTTTTTCCGACGGATTATTAGTTCACATAACCTCTCAAGCGAATTACGCACCAAGGATCGCGCGAGGTAAACTTGACAATCGACCGCAGCGCCTTTTTCTCGGAACTAACAAGCGCAGATGTAAGTTTGTCGGTTTCAATTTTACCGACAGTTGGTATCGTTCACATTATTGTCGAAGCGTAACGTCGCGGGGTTTTCGAACTTGTGAGACTAAACTGTCGTATGTAGCGAGGTGTTTTTGCTTTACGATCGCGTTGTGAGACAGTAATTTATCAACGGTCCGGTGAATTTCAAGTGTTCGGATCAAAAGTTTCGTTTCCCACGATGATTTTTTTTGGTGACGATTTTACATTGGAGAAGGAAGAGGGTATGAGCACGACGATTATCAACGTTTCAGTAAGAATTTCAAATATGCCACTGTGCATTTTTTATCTTGGCACTTGTAATTTGACCCGGACTCTAGGGTCGAAGGTTAGGATGAGCTTTCATTCTCTCATCGTGATTGCCAATTCTCGATTAATCAAGTATGTTTATGCTACGATGCTGAGATTATCGATGACAAGACACGATTCATAGCCTGTATGCGCCGGAGCAAACAAAAGCAGCACATTGCATCTAGATTGAAAATACCGATGTTACACAAATATTCTTATTTGATAGCGATATTTACCCATTATATTCTCTGAAAGAATTATTTCAATATTCGTAAAATCAATAAAGTCGTAGCTATCGGCTAAACAATTATCGATCAACTTTTGGCAACATTAAAGTCCGCGGATCGCACAATTTCAGTCGTTATTGTCGAAATTCTATAAAAACACACCATAAATTAGATATTTCAAATATTTATTCAAATTTTATCTTAATTCAGTCGTCGAAAGCCGACTCGACGAATTTATTTTCAAAGCTTGACAGATTTATTTTCAAAAACGATAGCCTTACGAGTCCATCGCCAACAAAAAAGTCTCTAAATGTGAAGAATATTCAACACTGGAGATATTTTAGTATGCAGAATTATCCGATAAATTCCATACGCAGTCTCATAAACATTATCGCAGCATGAAGATTCGACAAAACAGATGGAAATTTTTTTTTTTTTAATATCGATTTGCTTTTTTGCACGAGACATAAAGCTTCGTTAAGACAAGTGTCCAAAGTAAGTGCTGTTTTAATATTTGCCATCGTCAAAGTTAATGAACTTTGCCCATTGTGTCGATCGCACCAAAGAAGTGACACGAATCTACCGCACTAGACGCTTCGTCGCTGACGATACAAACGCGTACATAACGGGGAAGCGATTCGTCTCGTGAAAAGCGAATCCTTGATTTTACGGAAGTATTTATTCATCAAACATACAAAACCAAAGTGCCATCGTTGTTTTTTTTTCTTTTTTTTTATGGATTCGTAGAATAATCCATGGCGCGTACAACGTGCCAATAACTCTCGATAATATCGTTCATCAATCTTTTAGCAGTAAAATAAAAAGCGTTTTCATCACACTGCCGAAACTTTGGACGATTGTCCGGTATGTGTCGCCCGACAACCTGAGATTAAAGAATGTGCGTATCAGCGTTATTCCTTAGCGAAAAAAATTCTTCCCTCCGGTTCAACGAGTTATTCCTGTAACTTGTAGACCCTGGTGCACACGATATCGTCGACCTTCATAATCTGGAAAAACAAAAAAAAACGATCGTCATTAATTTTAATAACGAAGACAATGATTACGTCGTTAATGTTAATAAGAAAAAAGAAACGAAAGAAAAGAAGAAGAAAAAAAAGGAAAATATATCATAATCATAGTAAATTGAGTTTTCGTGCGAGAATAGGTCTCGGGCTTTTCAAGGATCGTTAACGACAGGGATGAATGAAAAGAACTCGATGAACCCGAGGCGTTTGCCAATAATATTTCACGTTGCGTATGTGTTGATGCGTCTTCCACGTACGACGTTTTCCAATTTCATTCGGTCGAGCGGTGGGGAATTCAATTCAACTGGACGTACTTGTAATTGGCGGTACTTTTGATCAATCATTCGTCATTGTTGGGCTTGTTAGTCGCGTAGACGTACGTGGGCAGTTAGTCCGTGTGTGTTTGATGAACCCGAGTGAGATTTCGTCGCGATAACGCCTCTCACACGTACAATATATATCTTTTGAATCGATGCCTCTTTCAGTAACTCGCGAAATTACCCTCGGCCCGCATTCATTCATTACCCACATCACGCCACTGATTTGCGTGTAATCTAAGTACCCATTGTGTATATATAACAAAATAGAAGTTTATATACACAAATAGACTTTTATTTGCTATATGTACGTGTGTGTGTGTGTGCATAAGTAGAAATAATTTTACTAACGGCCTTCATTTCCGTGGGACCAAACTCTCGCTCGATCACGGTATCCTTCTCGCCCTTTTGTACTTGCGTCATTTTATTCCCATCGATGGTAACAACGCTCTTGACTTTACGACCATCCGGTGTCTCCTCGTCGAATTCCTCGCCGAGTTTAAATTTGATTTCGGAATTTTTAAAGGTGCTAGATGTCTTTAGGGTGTAGACACCGTCGCTTTCCGTAAGCTCGACCGTCGGACTCACGCTGGCTCCCATTTTTCTCGTTACCAAGCCGACACCTGTGCAAAGACAAAAATAAACGGATATTAATCTTTCGGTTCTCATATCGATTTTACCTAATCGCGATCGAACGAACGTATTCCACGACTACGTGGGACAAAGTACACGCGTTTCGTGCTCCAACGATATAAAAATCTTTCGTTTAATATTCATTTACACACCCAGAGTCTTCATGTACTCGTCGAACTTGTCGCTACTCGCGAGTTTATAATGTTTTCCCAAAAAGCCTTTTATCACGGACGTCATTATGTTTTCTTTGTAGAAAATTTCTTCTCCGGTTAAACAAAAACCTCGATGCTCTTTCTCGTCGTTAGGTTCGTGGACGAAAACGTGTAAGCTATTATGCTCCGTATGAATTATGACTGAAGTCGACGGACGAGCTTCCTCGCGTCTTATTTACAACAGAGTTATCGGCTATTTTCACTAATCATACGCTATCGACGAGCCTCTTTTTCTCGCACCATGGGTGGGAGAACATTTTTGCTTGGACAGAGATCGTTCGTCGAATAGCAGTTCTTGCATCGAGTGGGGAGCGAACGACGGCAAACTTGTGTATATATATATACATATATATATTGTAAAGAAGAGAGTCCGATTTTCGAACTTTGAGCGGACGCGTTCGTTATTCGAACGAACATACGTGCGAGTACGCGTAGTCCTCCCCCCTGGTCACTCGAACAGAAAGAGCAAACGTAACGTAATAACCCGTCGTCACGGCGGCTTAGCCGTTTGTAGACTTGAAGTAAGTAATATTGACAACAATAATCGACCATCACGCGATGTTAATATCGAGTCCTCTATCCTCTTGGCAATTCGCATTTATGATTCTCGAAACGATATAATGTTTATACACAAATAACCTCTCGAATAGCTATTCTCAATTCCGGGAACTAAATACAGGCACAAAATTCTCCTAAATATAGCCATTCTTACAAAATAAACAAACAAACAAAAAATATATATATATAATTTCAATAGCACGCAAGAAATTAATGTAAATTTATTTCTTTTTAAATTCATTCCTTATTTTTCTCATTCTATTATTCTTACGAACGAATTCCTTTCGATATTGTATACCGAGTTTGCTATCTCCTCATTTTTGCTACCACGGTGCGACGCTAAAATCCATTCAGGCGTGTCGAGAAAAGACAAATCGTGCCGTGCCGTCGCCTCGCGTTACGTTTCGCTGTGTGATTTTCGTTTATATATATATATATATATACACACCTATATATGTATATACATACATATATAGATAATGGAATATTTAAACGCGCACATGCAGTAGACATTATCTCAAGCTCGTATTGCGAAGCGCACACAAGGCCTACCGATTCGACGAAATATACCGGACGCGCTCGTTATGTTTTGTCTCGAGATATATTCCTCGCGTTATGCATTTATTACGTCGAAATACATTTTTTCTTCTCCCCTCGCGTACCCGCCATAAGATCCAATTTCCGGTTCCTCGCTGCGACCGAGTACCCGGGCGAACCGGTGTGGGCGTCGGTGAGAGAGGTTTTAATGTTTTTATTTTTATTTTTTTTTTCTTACACCGGCTAAACACGTCGGCCGCGTTCTTTTGCCGGCGCGAATGTCTGGCTGAAAACCCCGGGCTTGGGAATTAAAATCACGAATTTCTCACGACGCTAAAGCTCGTGATATACATTTATACGTACCATGAGAACAACGTCAAAGTTCAAACTACTTCGAATCGATTCGATCATCATTCTTCGAATCGATGCCACATCGTGACGATGCGAAAATTACTCACGGCCGATCGTTACGATTATTTCGTACTTTAATCTATTCACGCGCTTCCGAACGAATAAATCAGCCGGCAGGTGGTTGTTATTTCGTTCTATTTTTATAATATTTTTAAAATAGCGCGGCCTAGTTTTTAAATCGAATCGACACAATTTTCATTTGGCGATTTTCTTTGTCGTTTTATTCTCGTATAAATATTATTTAACTACTGATAATCTTCGGTTAATTGTGCAAATAGCGTTTGGGAATTTTTTATCTCGTGTTATAATATCAGAGAGAATGAAAAAAATTAAAACGAACTCTTAATTTTGAAGGATAAACTGATTTTTGAATTTCCTCTCGATTAAATCTTCGACACAATTAAAAGTTCGATGAATATGCGCAATGCGGTAATAATGTTAGCGCGGAATAAATAATATTGAACGGATCGCGTGTTGTCGAGGAAAAAAAGGGTGTGCTGTTTCAGGGGCGTCGCGTGATAATCACATACTCGTACAAATACGGACAGACGCGCACGCATACGTAGCGTACAAAACCGATGAATTTTGCACAAAGCCAAGTACTTACCGAGAGCCTTCATCATCTCGTCAAATTTGTCGCTGCTGGCGAGCTTGTATTTCTTTCCATAATAATCTGCGATCGACATGGTTCGACGTTAATGTGATAATCACACAATAAACGATTTTTGATTCCGGCAGAAGGAACACGTGAACGAGCTGTTATTTTTCTTTTTTTTTATGCCGGCTTCGAGGTGTATTCGTAGGAAAAGAGGTGATCCTTTCGTTGTTCGAGTCGGGCGACAACTGATACGAACCGGCGAATGGCCAAGTCTAACGTGGGTGACGCCTGTTCAGCACCAACGATTCTCTTCGTCGTCTATCCTACTCGCTTTGTACCTCGCTATATCTATATTTATCAAATGCCGTATGTACACACGTACGCGCGCTTGCATCGGTGAATATGGGTTTACGTGTGTCGATGCGCAAAGATGGGGCGCGAACGCCGAACGCGCAGGATCATGGCTCGCCTCTTCGTCTGCTCGGGCCGGCATCGGCTTCAGACCTGTTCCTAGAAAATACGGCGCCCCTGCGCTAAATTATCGTCCCATTGCGCTTCGACTTCGCGGAAAGGATTATGTTTTATCGATTTGGAATTGTTTTTCCCACGGTATGGGAAATTCAGTTTGACTTCTGGGTAATGGGAAATAAATGTGGGTCGATTCTGCGCCACAGGACGAATCGATTTATGCGGTAGTTTCTAAAAAAAACATTATCCTCGGGTAGTTTACTGGTGAATTTTTTAATTAAATTAAACAAGGAATTTTATGGAGGACGAAGGATTTTTTTGTGATGAGATGAAAAATAAATATTTGTTCCTATTACGGCCCTGTACCGGCTTTGCTCGCGCCACGCTCGGAAGAGCCAACTTCGGCCAACAAGAATCTTGCGCGATCCCTCTCGCTTCAACCGGAGAAGCCGGAGAAATAAGCTTTCCCTCTCTCTCTCTCTCTCTCTCTCTCTCTCGTTCTCTCGTTGTTGGAGCGAAGAAGCCGGAGAAGGAGTCTTTCGTGGCTTCTTCGACGAGGGATACGCGTAGGAAGCGATAGAAAGAGGGGTCGATGCTCCCTGTGCTACACGGATGATCATTGGACGGCTGCCATTTGCGCGCCAATTCCACCTTCGTCGCTGTGGCAAATAGCCTTGTCACCCTTGTGGCCGATCAAATTCTCCCTTTCAGTTCTCTTTTTTCAGTCCCTCCCGGCTCGAATTCTCGCTGTTCCGGTTAGAATTGCTCCAAACGGCAACTCGATCGGGTTTGTCGTTGCGAAACGCGCGTCGTCAGCGACGCTTTTTTATAGGGGATGAAATCTTAATTCAAGTGCGTCTGCACCGCGTCACAGACGAAGGCGAAGTTTGCTCGGTCGGGTTAGGCCATTTTCCATTCCCGATTTTTGGTTCGGTAGTCGAGACTATGTGCAGCAGTATCAGTCGATAACGAAGACTAAAATATTTTCTTTCCAAACGATTGGTTTCAAAAAATGAAGAAAAGACGGACGAAGTTTGCGTATAAATTCTAGTTATTATTTTCTCGAAATATGAATTGTTTTTGTGAAAATTGTGACAGAAAATTGCGTCTCTATCGTACCGGTAGTTCCTCCGTCGGTACGCCGTTATGATGTAAGATACCGCGGAATGGGCTCGGTCGGTAATCGAACTTCCTCCATGGTAATCGATTCCCGGAACAAAAGAGAAGAATCAATGGTTAACTCTGTTAAATAATTGGTCAGTTGATTGTTTTCCTCTTCTGATAAGCAATTTTCGAAACGGCAATTTTCGAAAATTGCTTCATTCGTTCCTTTACGACGCTACGATTGTTGCATCGATATTCCGGATGCCTCGAGTATGGGCTCGTGTCGTTAGATTTTCAATTCATCGACAAGCACCTAAATCGCATGGTTGGTCGGGACTGGGGAAATCTGCGGAACTCCTCAGAACCGTACACGGTACTAAATATCAGGTAAGCGGAGCGCTTACGACAGAACCAACCCCAATCAATATACAGCCTAAATCCAAAAATAGCGTTAACCATTACAAAAGATTTTCGGGGGTTGTTTTCCCTCGAACCGATTAACGTCCGCGCGTTAGTCACAAAGTGTAAAGCGTACGCAAGCAAAGCGGTTAGGGAAAAAGATCCGCCGGACGGAACACGTTTCGCGTTTAAAGTCTGGCAACGCTGCGAAGCGTCTTAAACGCGTAGATTCCGCACCGTCGCAGCCGAGTCCAATATCGCAAGCCGCAACCGTACATTTTGCCCCCGCCGTCGTCCATTGCACGACCTCTCTATCTGCTACGCGTGCGACGCGGAACGGCGACGCGGCCAACGATTTTCTCCGCACACCGCACACCGCCCAGTACAACTCGTACGGGCGATCCGTCGACATTGGCGTCGTCTGTCTGCTGCGGCAACGTGCATACCGCTCGGTGAAGCAAAAGCGTTACGGTAATCATCAGTGAAAATAAAAACGGAGGAATAATAAGATTTCCGTATCGGAAGCAAGATTTAATACTCGTCATCGACTGGTCTACGACGCACGACGACATATACTTTTAATTTGGATAAAACATTGACAAAGATACAAATCGGCCATGACGTTGTTCGACACGGAAAAGTTTATAGCTCAGATAAAGAAGCGTCCGGCCATTTACGATGTAAACTGCCTTCAGTACAACGATCGTGGGGCCAAGAATGCCGCGTGGCGCGAGGTGTGCGAAGCTATGAACGACGATTGGAACGGAATTTCGGAGGAGGACAAAGCCACCGAAGGTATATTATTCGATAATTCGTACGTACGGTTAGGTCTCGTGGGCAAGGGAACGGAACGTAGGTTAGCGACGGAGCGTACGTGCTCGCGCGAGCGCCGCTGCGGTGCAAACACGAGATAAACCGCCAAGAACGAGGGGGAGCCCACGGATGAGTAGGGAAGAGAAAGCGATATGTACAATTGTGTGTTGCGGAATTTCAGAGAAAAATATGCGGAATAAATGGCGCAACATAAGGGATTACTTTATGAAGGAGGTTAAGACTATGAGAAAGGGCAAAACGACGGGACGAGGAGGACGTAAACGGAAAAAGTATTCGTACTACAGTCAACTACTGTTCCTCATACCGAGTATTAAAAAACGGTGAGTTTCGTATACGTTCGAGATAACGCATGTTTGAATCCTGAAGGAAAACAATCCGTATCCCAAACCGCATCGTTAAACCGGCACTGTGCATTGTGTTTCCCAATGTGTCCACCAGACGTCGCACGAGTCCTTAGTTTTGGCATCGATATTTTTGTTTCGAGCAACGTGCCGTATCGCTCCCATAAAGATACGGGCCTGTTTCGTATAAGCTAATGAGAATCGCACTTATCTCCCCCGTCCTCAAATCGTCGACTTCCGCTACGTGTGAAAAACGCACATGTCTCCAACATGGCTCACCATATAAACGTTTATTCCGTGCGCGAATTGCACAGTAGCGATGCACGATGATAGGCGTCGCACGCTGCGTGTACCGGTCAGGCCAGTGACCGTAATACGATACGCATGATCGACATAACCTCAACATTTTTCTTTGTACGAGTTTTCGATAAGCCTACTGATTTTTTTTTGCGCCACAGCACGTTTGTACGCTATGGCGTCGAACAATATTGCAAACTACAAGATTGTAGCTTCGTTCACAAATATTATGTAGCGTACGAAACAAATCCAAGAAAAATGAAGCCACTTTGTTTCGAGTCTATCGAACTAACCAAGTTCATACAGTTGTTAGATAGTTTTTTTTTCAGCTAGGGGAGCCGATTAACTTATTTGGTCGATTATTTTATTGTAGGGGAGCAAAAAACAAGAAGTCGTCCCAGCCTTGTAAAAACGAGATACTTATCACAGACGACATTGAGGTACTGCCCGCCCCTGCCGTCGAGGAGCAGTATAGTTTGCAGGGCATATCGCTCCAGTCGAACGGTTCCGCAGCGGATCCGTATCAGCACCAAACCGTGGGTTGCGAGGCAACTCTGGGTTCCTTCGATACGGAGATGGCTGTGGATGTTTTGGCAGCGAATGGCCAGGCAAACCAAAGAACCGACTTTTCGGCGGAAGACGATTACGACAAAATGTTTCTATTGTCTTTGTTACCGTCGTTACGACACATACCTGAACCCATGAAGCTACACGTAAGAATACAGATGCAACAAATCCTCGCCTCGGCCTTTCATCCGAACAATCATCACGCAGGTTGAATGACGACGGTGTGTTAATAAGAACGATAATAATTATATATTTCTGATAAATGTTTTCGTCGAGAGTAAAAATATTTCCTATATTCCTAGTTCGAAGGGTTAGAATTTAATATTTAAGAACCGGGGCACACGCGATAGGTCGTACGGAGGTGTGTCCTGTTTTCTTCTTAAATAGTTGAGTCTATCGTCGCGAGAGGGCAGCACGATCCGGCGAGGTTTAACCTCGGTTAGGTAGTTCCTCGTAGTACCTACCGTCGGTAACTCGCTCCTTATGTCGGTCAGAGTATTTTATGCCGACGGAGTAAGCTGCCTGTTGGTAAATTAGAGTCGCGACACAGATGGCGCTGCGCAACATGTATCGGCTAGTACAGATATTCTAGGATTCCAGGTTACCTTTCCGTACGCTCGACGGAGAACATACAGGCGCAAAGTTTATGGCGCTCTGGGCAAGAATTTTTTAAATTGGTTCCCAAGCCACCACGAGCGCTGTTTTCATAGGTGTGCACTCATCATTGTTTTTAAATCCATAATCCCAAAGAAAACAATCTAAACGATGCTTTAGATTATAAAATATTCAACTTTATTCCGACAATTTGGGCATTTTGCTAATAAATAAGTTTTAAGCGGGACAAGGAATTCTGGTATGTCTGTGTGCGAAGGAAATTGCGAAGGAATAATCGCGTGTAGGAAGAGCTCGAGTAGTATTTAGAAAGGAAGCTTCGGAGAGTGTCACAGGGTGTTTCGGATTTACTTAGGTCTTGTTTTATCGTTACATAGAAAAATAGGTCGTGATCAATCACGATCGAAACGTTCGCTTTTTGATCGACGGGTGTGCCAAGAGTTATCAAACTGCCGATGATAATGACGATATTTCACAATTGTCATTGAATACTCGCGGTAAATACGGACGAAACGGATCTACTTGCCAAATTGGATTGATCAATCGCGAATTGAAATAATGATCGAAGATTGATCACCCGCTGGTGGTAAATTCGCTAGATCGACGTGTATCGTCGTGATAAATTGAACGATGTGTTAATTAGTTTGAATTAATGACGATTTAGAGCTGAGCCGAGCCACGCCAGGCTGAATCGAAGCCGCAAGCTCCGTCGGAATCGGAATCGTTGTTCGGGTGCATCATCGACGGTCCGATTTGAGGCGGCGGCGCTGCAACCGAGCTCGTCGACGAAGGTCTTCGGGCGCCAAGATTTTCTCGCGTTTGAGGAAGCGGCGTGCTCGGTGTGCTCGTCGCAGCCATTTGCGTATGACCGTGAACGCGCGAACCTCCGCTTCCGAAATCTTGCGCGCGTCTACTACGACGCTTTTTTATCGGAGCGTATTTCGGCGGTGGCATTGATTTCCCTTCCTAAATTTTGTCAAAATTAATCAATCGATCGAATCAATTGATAATCGTGGTAATAAAAAATTTCTTTTTTTTAATTAAGCTTACTTGGACATTGTCCGCCGATCCCCATGTTTTATGAATTTTGTCGTTGCTCGCTGCACTACTGGCCACACCCAGGAATTGGCTGAATGCCTCCGTCGTACGTTTCACGCGAACGTTCAACGAGCCAATTCGTAGAAAACCAAGATCTCTCTCTGAAAAATTAAAAATAGGATAAAGAACATAGCGGAATTACCCTCGAAGACGAAGTAAACTAATATGTTTAAATCTACATCTCACCTGTGTGCTTTTTCCTTGCTTTTATTTCTGAAAGAAGCATACGTATTAATAGAGCAATAATTTTACCGTCGGAACATCCAGAGTCATGTATTAGAAGACAAATTGAAACATATCAATTAAAAAAAATATTACTTATTCTCCGAGGTTAAAATTCATCAAATTTTATTTTTTTTCTAGTAAAACAAATTAATATTTTTTCCATCGAGGCTACACAGAGAAATAAACAGAAATAGCGTAACAACGGGGAGACAATGACCGAGTGGATCGATCCTTTCTCAGCCATAACAAGAGAAAGTAGCTTTTTTCCCTTCGCGAGTTATACGAGAATTAATAATACAAATTAAAGAAGAAAAAAAAGCTAGATAAGCGTTACGATATAACGCTAGGATCGTTGATGTCTGACTCGTGCACCTAACGTATTAATATTAATACGAAAAAGCTGTCTCGGTCGAAAGTTGATTAGAGGGTAACGCAACGTCTTGGAGAGGGATCTGTGTCAGCCCGGCCACGAGACCTCGACTGTCTGTTCTACATGGTTTAATTGAATGAAACGATAGAAGCCAATTAACCAGTCGAACAATGTGATTAGCAAGTGCGAGGCAAAAATTAAATCCGCGTTCACGCGTACGCCGAGGGGACTTTCAGCGATAAACAACTCGCTTCGAGCATTTTATTAACCTCGATTCCTCGTCTGCGACCCATTATGTGCAAACAGATGCGGAAGAAAATCATGCGTGTAGCACGATCCCTCGACAAATTTCATTCCTCGGCTTACAGGCGCAAAAAGAAAACGGTAGCTCGTTGAAAAAAAACAAAAATAACAACAACAACGACACCAGAAATATTAATAATTCATGCAAAACAATTATACATTGCGATATGTACAGTCTGACGATTAAACGGAATTATAGGGTGAGAGAAAAAAAGATTTTTTAATCAGATCGAAAGGATATTTAATCGAAGTGAATTTGTATCGAATAAATCATTTTTTTCTACGTTTATATTTCGTTAAATTGTTTACGAGTGTTCAGCTACTATTTTCATTCTTTAATTTTTCGAAATATTCATTTTATTATATTTTTATTCTCGTGGCTAAAAAATAAAAATAAAATATAATTAATTTAATTTATTTTAATTTTAATCATTTTCTGAAAAGATTGGAAAATAAACGAGTCTTTTTTCCCACTTGGGAATGAGAATAGCCTTTTAAATTTGTGTCGGAGGTGGGAAAAGAAAACTTTTCTGTGTAAAAAAAAAGCGAGAGCTTAAATATAACATTCTAGCGGCAGAGTGATCGTGCCATACACTGTGTGTGTACTTGCCTGAGCGTAGCGGCGGCGGTAATCCCTACAACAGAAGAATACTTGCAGGTAGGCCCGCGCGAAAAAAATATACATAATCGCCACTCGAGATTACGTACGAAACAGTCACCATGGCAGCAAAAAATTCGTTGCGATAAACCTCAGCCATTTTTTTAAAATTCTACCCCCAACTACCTGCTACTGTGCATTCATTTTTTTTATTCTATAGTTCTTACAATGCCAAACCTCAAGACCTCAAGATTGAAGAAATTTCAGGAAGATTGCAGGATCGAGCTAAAAAAATATAAATTAAAGAAAATGATATTTTTTGAACTTACTTCTGAAAGTGTCCTGACTCACGGCAGCTTCCTGCGATACCAAATACTGTCTAGCTTTTTTTCCGCTGTGATCGCGAACTTCTTGATTCGCCCCTATTTTTTTAATTATCGAAATGTCATTAATACGATTATACCAAATATCAAAATTAATAGAAAAATGGATTAATCATTAATCAACCTAAAACATTATTTTACTTAATTATCGACGAAAATTCCGAAAATAATTAGTCTCTCATTTTAATTTCATCGTTCGTCTCGAATTAGTTCCATTCGACGGAATTTGATTTAATTCTTACAAAATAGTTTCCGGCGCACTGAAATAAATCGTATTCACATGCGATAAATCCATTTTTTATATGGTTATTGATTTCTCGTCTAGGAACGTAGAATTAGCGATACGCGAAACATTACAGACACGAGAACGAGGCGATAAGAAATCAAAATTTTCCGGATCGGTCACTGGTACGCGCGGTGTGATAATCAGCGACAAAGTGACCGTGCCGTGCGGAGAGTCCTTTGAGCGAAGCCGCGAATCAACCCTCTCGCATATCCGTTCTCCATTTCATCGTTATAATCCACGTTCATAAACACGTAGCCGGCAGAGAGATCGTATGAATAATGATATACGACCGTGAAACACATATTGTGCCTTCGTATACTTTATCTATCGCGAGCCAAAGCTATATAATCTACCGGTGCACTAACCGTATACTTGAACCAGCAGATTGAATATGTTCTCGTGATCGAACTGCATCGCGATGTGAAGTGCCGTGTAGCCCTGAAACAATTAATCACAAAAACCTATCGTTGATTCGCACAAAATGTGATTTATCAGTCCTAGAAAATCATACAATGAAAAATGAAAGACACAATTTCAATAAAAAACAGTCAAATTAAAAAAAGAAAGAAAAAAAAGAAAAAAAGAAAAAAACAAAAATCTACATTGAATACATTTATTTGAACGTCGATTAAAAAAAGTAAAGAAACACGTTTAGGATACTTTCTCCGGTAGAAAAATTCTTTTATCGTTGCCCCTTCGACCGTTCGATCTCGTCGAGGGAGAACAATGCTAGAAATCTCACCGGCGTACGATTAACCGGCGGGGCTCTTCGGCTGAATAAGCCTGCGAGCGTAAGTTCACCGCTCGATATCCCGTTTGCAATAGGAGGTTTTCTATACGAGAGGTGAGCCGACTTTTACAGCCCCTGCGTGTCTCTCGCAACGGCGCATCACTCGCGTGCGTTTCTCGCGTGTAACTTCACGGCATTTTTTTGTTGCTAGCGATGGAAAAAAAACGTAAGTCTATATATATGTGTAGGGAGAGAGAGAGAAAGAGAGAGAGGGAGGGGGAGAAATGGACAACGGCAATGACGCTTCCGCGTACAGAGACAATGAGGAATTAATAATACCGTTTTATGAATATTACCTCGAGCGTGCGAATTATACGTTTCCGCGAGCAGCGTAGAAAACGCGTACGCGAGAAAAGTCTCTGATGCCTTTCGCCTCGTGAGCGACGGGACTACAATATTTCTCTTGGATGTAACGAATACACCGGGGACAATACGGATCGGTACACCATTTTCAAAAACATACAATTATTCTCAATTATAAATTAAAAATTCATTATTGTTTCTTGGCTGAAAAAATATTCAGTTGAGTATAAAAAAAGAATAATAATTTAACGATTAATCATATTTGTATTATTATATTTTACATTTTTTTTTAATTCTTAAAATTTAATATTAAAAAAGAAATTTTTCATTTATAAAACATGTTTAATGTTCATAAATGTGAGAAACTTTTCAAAAAGGTGAGAATTTATTTGGAATTGTGTTGAATACAAATGTAAATGGTTCGCTCAATTTCGGGTTTTCAGCGAGAAACGGTGACCGTTATACTCGAAAAATCCTCGGTAACGAGTGTGACCTTCGTTATCCCAATATTGTCCAGCCCATCGTCCATGAGCCATACCGAATGGAATCTCAGACGGATTTTCCACAGTGAGCAAAATTCTTACCGTCCCTCGTTGCATTTACCCGGGACAAATAGTGTGTAATTGTGCGTTCACCGTTTCTCTCTCATTGTCCCTGTCTCGCGCTTACATTTGTCCCACGTGGGCGCGCGCACACGCCGTCGTGTAATATCGCTCTCCTTACAAACATCACGAATACCGTATTTCATCTCGGTTACACCCAGATAAAACGTCGACTCTCCTGTCCGCCCACTCGTACCGATCGAAAAATGAGAAAAAACGAGCAAAAAAGAACAACAAAAAAAGAAAAACAAAAAAAATACCGAACGAAATCTACGCCGGTCATGATTTGATTTGTGAACCCGACAGGCCTGTTAAACCGTTCGACGATGCCCGTGAGTCTCTCTTGTTGGTAGTTCGAAAAATTTTATCGATATAGAAACAAGAAGGACGACAAAAGAAATATGGACTTTGATTTTAAAGAAATATTATTCCCTGTCCTGTCCTCGTGTCACAGGGTTCTATTTCACGCGACGTAATTTCACTGACAGCCGCGTCAACGAGAGTGCCTCGTGCGCGTACGGTAAAACGTGTCGTTAAAAGGAAAAGAAAAAAGAAAAAAAAACACGCTGACTACTTTAAAACGACTTTTGTAAAGTTGTCACGGACAATTTCGACGAATCTTTGTGACAATGGAAATGTGCTCGATGCGTCAGTCACATATAATACACTATCTCATATATCTATATAGATATACACGAGTGCAATGTAGGGTTGATACGAGGGAGCTGGAGGTATAACCATCGCGGTGTTAAAACCTTATGCACCCTTTCGCGGATTCGCTCCCTTAGGGGAAGTTTTGGCACTGCTCGTTTTAATTCACTTCGCTCTAAACTACGCCCGCGTATGTGCCTACGTGTCAATATCGCGCTTCTCGAAAATGTATACCGCGTTATGTCGAAATTGGGGAATATGGACCAGCCTAAAATTTGTTTCCCATCCAACATTGAATTTTACATTTCACTTTTCTTGGATGAAATTTTTTCGTAAAGTTTTTTAACGTTTTTTAAATACATTGTTCGATTATTTAGTTTTAGGGATGTATTTGTAAATATTAGCCAAAGAATTATTATTATTATTTGAATTCGACATTCTGAATAGTTTTACTATTTCAATTCACCCATCTTGGACTACGTCAAGAGATTGGCCTCGTTATTGTGTGTGTGTTTCGTATTATTGTTGAAGAAATTTTCTTCTCACGTTACACGTTTTCAAGATCACCGCCTTCTAGATTTTGTGGTGCGTATTATTACTGTTATTATTGTTATTATTATTATTATTATTATTATTATTGAAATTAATTCAGGGTGGATTTGCACGAAAGCGCCCTTATTCCGTTTTACCAGCCTGGTCCATATTGCCCAACGGCCATACACTTGCCCTTTACAGTACTTTAGAGCTCTAGGCACAAGAGTCGTAATATACGAGGCGCAAGAGAGGGGTGGGGGGGGGGGGGGAATAATCGTAGATGCGCGAAAGGGTAGGCACGCGACGTGCTCCCTTTCTCCTCCGGCAGTTTCAGGCTATTGGCGTATGTCTATGTAGGAACGAGTCCAATAGTCGCTGAAAAAGAGACAGGGAGGGAAAGGGAGAGACAGAGAGAGAGAGAGAAGGGGATGGAGCTCCTGCGAAGAGTGACACGTGTGTAAAGCTCGACAAGTGGCGCTCCAACCCCTCGACTCTTTCTCGCTCTATATGAACATTTTCTAGGGCACCCTTTCACTCCACCATCACAAACACACTTCTTTTTCGTCTCCCCGTGTATATTATCCTCCAGTAGCATATATTTCGTCCCACATACGCATACGTATATACGTTCATGAGACATCTGTGTGAATTGGGCATTTATATAGATACAACTAATATATATATATATATATTAGTCGCGCCTATATAAATGCCCAGGTTGATACTCGTCGCCTATCGCACATATCTATGTACATAACTTTTTATACTTTTGACAATATTTTAAAGTAGCATTGTTCGGGAAAAAGGGTCGCGTTTTAGAGGAAGGGGACGGACAACGAGACAATATCGCGATTCGTTTCTTTTTTTTCTTCTTTCTATCTCTGTTTCTCTCTTTCTCGTAACACAGCGAACAAGATTCTCTCTCATATCTATATCGTGCGTTTTTTTTACAATTTCTTTTTTTTCCAACTTTTTTCTCTCCCTCTCTCCACATCCGTCACACTCGCGATCCGCGCTTTAGCACACTTTGAGTTCTACCGTCCCTCTTCATATATAGTTTTGCCAGTAGTAGCGGATCGGGGGTGGGGGTTGAGGAGGATAGGAGCCACGTTGGAAAAGTGACTCGGGGGAAACAGGACAGCTGCCGGCCACCAATATCACTCGCGTATATCACCGCGCAGTGAAGATTTTTCAATTTTAATATTTTTCTCCGGGTATTCACTCGCTCGCGGGGCCGCCTTTTACGAGCTGCTAAATCATAACTCTTCTAGTTCGCTATATGTGTTGAATATAGGTATAATTTATATATATATATATATATATGAGTCTGGTTCCTTCTATGGTCTATTCGTGTCTCTCTCAGCGTCACGCCTGCCGACAACCAGATACGAGACACATAATTCGTATATTTCGACAGGCTCGACCGATTTTTCTCGATATTATACGTGTCATATAGTCGTTTAATATTGCCAATTTTACTATCATTTCACTTCTGGCCCTTGCTTCTTTCCTATTTCATCCAAGTCAAGTTTGCAAAGTTTTAGGACCTTAACAACATTTTGTTTCGTAACGTCCTTTAGCAAAATAATGCAAGGATTCTTTTTTTTTAAATATAAATACGAATTGCGCGATGATTTAGTAATTTTAGCAATTTTGGTATTTTTTCAAATTTTATTTCGCAATTGCCGTAGTAAAATTGTTCTCGATGTGGTTGGAATTGGGAATTTTTCGTCTCTGAGCCGAATGCCGAGCGGTCGAGACGCGAGGAACTGTAGACCGCGGCTGGCTCGACGCGAGATTCTCTCCTCTCGTGAACGAACGGAATTGCATTGTCGAGAGGCTGTCGTAGTACCTCTCTCTACGTTAGGTACCTACCCGCTGCCCGTAAGGCTAACAGGCGCCACACCGGCGCGGGGCTCACAGAGTTTCTCCCTTCTATCTCTGTCTCTCTTTCTCTCTCGGTTGTGTGGAGGCGGTCGACGTTAGCAGGCGGTTTTTTGCCAGGATTAAATGCGCGTCGATCCCACGATAAGCCTCGACCGTGGCCAGGGCACAGTCGTATCGGTGACAGATTAAGGCGGTCGACCGCCTCTCCTCTCTGCACTGACCGTTTTCTCTTTCTCTCTTTCTCTCTCTCTCTCTTCTCTTTCTCCACTCCTTCGACGTGACGAACCCTTATATCTATAGATGAAAATACCTTCTACACCTACTACGTTAAACCTCTCTACAGCAATATGTCACATTATGAAACACGCTATTTAATCCTTAGTAATTTTCGAAAACTTCAATTAACACCGGAGGAAAAAATTATTCACGGTTTTTTTTCCTTTAAAAATTTGTACATTGCGATGATAAAAAATTGCCCGACTAAATTTGAGACAATTCTCGAGATTGATTCTCTCAAATACTGAAAATAAATAAAAATTTGTCAATGTATTATTTTTTTCTGGTACTACGAAATGTAATTTTTTATAACGCTTCGTGAAGCGTGTAAATTAGTTTCAAACGCGAAATAAATGAAGGATTAAAACTTGATTGATTCGTTACGAGAGAAAGAAAAAAAAGGACGGGAACGGGTTTCTGATCATGTTTTGCCGATCGAACGTCAGGGAAAAAGAATCGTCACGATCTCGCACGAAGTATACTCCATTGCTATATGTTCGAGATATCGCAAAGATTGGTAAAATACGAGAGGGAGGGAACGCGAATGAGTGAGTAAGAGGGAGAGAGGGAGAGAGAGAAAGCGAGAGAATGAGAACGGGAAGAGAGCGATCGCGTACGCCGTGGAAGCTTTCTTCCGATAATTGGGTACATGGAATGCGACTCCTTTTTTCTTCGGTTAGCCGTGCTTGCTGAAGGAGCTCCGTTGGTCCCCTCTTCCAGGCTCCAGAGAGCGGGCCAGGACGCTACGTTCTTTCTCTCTCTTTCTTTCTCACTCCCTCCGTCTTACTTTGCTTTTAAATACTTCATGGTGCAGTAGCCGAGAGAAAGAAAGAGAAAGAAAGGGAGAGAAAGAGAGAGAAGAGACGCACGGTCCGTCCTATCGCGGGTGGGAGCGAGCGTAACGAGATAATTAATGTTCCTCGTGGAATTAGCGATTTACATGAAGCAACTGAGCAATCATGAGAAAGAGAGATAGAGAAAGAAAAAGAGAGAGAAAGAAAGAGGGAGAAAGAGTGAGAGAGAAAGTTTCGAGGTAGTATCACTCTTGGATGAACGAGAAGAAAACGAACGGGGCTTTTCGTCCGTCCGGCCGCCACCACCGCTACCACTATCGCGGTGAGGGAAGCTGCCTGGACCGGCGGCGTCGACAGCACGAGAGCTTCACCCGAGACCGACGCAAACGCACACCCGAGCTGAACAAATGAGACTCCGCGGCCTGAAAGACGTACCGCGAGAGGGACGAATTACCCTTTCACCGCCCCCACGCGTTAACCGACCCGATCTTCCCCCCTTTAATTTGGCATATCGCGCATACCAGTTTCGCCCTTACCCCCCAAAAAACTACCTCTTTTAATCGAATTTAACGAGCTTTGCTTTTCCATCGTAGGTACTCATTATTATTATACCTTTAGTTTCATTAATTTCATCTATTTTATCAAGTTTCTTAATTCGATCGATTTTTCTTAGTTCTATTAATTTTATCAATTTGACTAATTTGATTAAGCTTATTAATCATCAAAAACAAATTAATGTCAACATTCTTTGACATTTGATAACGTTGAATTAAAACCTCCAAAGAAAGAATTATTTACGATCGCGTATATCTAATCCATCGGATAAAAAAAAAGACCGGAAACGAGGTTACGAAAATTGAGTTTTGGAGAGACAGAGCGCGAGAGATTCTCAAAGTAAATCACCAAGTATCGAGGATTGGGAACGAAGGCATAGAAGTCGAGGACCCAGTCTGTGGATAAGGTAGTAAAGAGGAATTGAGGATAGGAGGGAGAGTGGGGGGTAAGTCCCAGCAGCCACAGCCGGCTCACGGTGTGTTTGTCGCGAGCCGCTAACGAGCAAGCCTCGGCTCTCTTTCTCTCGAGAGCACCGTGGCTTATATAAGTCTTATAAAGAGTAAAGCGGCGGACCACACGCATCCGATCCTATCTACTGCCTTCTCTTCGCTTGCCTTTTCTTCCTTTAACGTTCCTCTTCCACCTTCGACTCTTCCTTATACCTCATCTCCCCACCCCTTCTTTCCGCCCCCGCTCACTCTCGTTGGTCCGATCCCACACGACCGTACTCTCTCTCTCTCTCTCTCTCTCTCTCTCCCGTATCAAACGGCAGCAACACTTTGTCATACTCGACTTTTTTCCCATTCAGGGCCCCCCTATCGTTTGTCATCTTAGTCGAGAATTTTATTATAACTAGAGACCGAGTTATAGATAAAAATAAAAAGAGAACGATAAAAAGCTTACCCCGTTCTGCGTTCCCATCCGTCGCGTCGTCGAACAGTCGTGAAACGATAAAGAATCGAAAATTAGATACACGATGATAAAAAAGAAAAGAAGAATCACTCTTTCGATAAAAATGATGTGTATATTTTTTAAACATTATTTTTTACCATTTAACAAAAAATGAATCTCAGTAATTGTCAATTTTCGGAAATTTCCAATTTCGAAAACTTCGGATTAATTCTCAAGCTGACCCAAGACCCAATGGACTCATCAATTTTACATTCACCCATGATAAAAAAAACAATTGTACAAATATTTTAATTTCGACGACGATCGACTTACCGTAGTCTCGTTGACGCCTTTGATATAATCCTTGTAAGTTCCGGCGATGAGCTTGACGATATTCTCGTCGCCGTGTTTCGCTCCCCAATGTAACGCGGTCTGTTAATAAAAGAAAAGAAAAAAAAGAACGGTGAGTATCAGTCTCGAAGATACATCCGGATCGGATGATAAAATTGATAGATGGGCGTGTAACGAGAATATGTAATCCGTGACTACGATCGAGGATTTTGCCCGTACGATATGTCCGAGGGCAACCAGACACACACGCACACACGCACTTGTGATTATTATAATTATCATTATTACACGAGAGGTCGAAAAGCGCGGAGAGTCGCGGAAAGACGAGCCGCGAACAGCTGCTCGGCTCTTTCCAGAGAAGAGCACCCTTGTATATTTCGAGTCTTGAAGACTCTTCTTTCGCGTATACATAGATATATATTTGGGACGCAAGGAGAAAATAGTGTCGGGAGAGCGTGAATTAAAGGACGGGCAACGTCAACGCGCCGACGTGCGGATGAATTGCGAACGCCGTACCGCACTTCGAGGCTCATCCACTGACACACATATACATTTGCGTATATAGTTGAAACTAATACGTCGAACACACCTTTTCGCTCGTCGTCGCGTGTCTTTGCAGATGCAAGCTATTAGATTAGAGGCGTACGAGAGAGAGAGAGAGAGAGAGAGAGATAGAGCGAGATGGGGGGGGGGGGGGGGGGAGGAGACTGAATGAAAAGGGTGTGTCGCTCTTTTGCTCGTAAAGCTTGTCTGACATTGCTGCGTTATTCGAGTATTGAAATTTAGTGAGTTTCGTGCAACGTGCGGACATTTTTTTTCCCTCGGCTCAACCAGACTTACCGGAGCAAGGTCCGTTACTCGTGGAAAAAAACAACGTCTCGTTCTAACAACGGCGACCCAGGGACTTTGAACGTATCAAGATGTTAAGTAGCACAGTTATTGGCACGCTTGGGAATAAATCGGACGAGAGTTTAACCAAGACGAAGACGAAGATTATCATCGATTTAAGATTTTATGAGAAAATCACTATTTTTTATTATCGATCAAGGGTATTTAAAGAAAAAATTGAAATATTCAAAATTTTTATTGCAAAATCTTAATTTTTATTTTTGTAATAATTTAATTGATTACGTCGTATTATTTAATCATAATTAACCGTCTGCTTCTACCTGCAAGATGTCATTTTGTAAAATGTCGCAAAGTCTCTTTTCGAAAATATTTTTCGTCAGTGGCCAATAACTGTGCGATTTATGAAAAAAACTACGAGACACACCGTACGTTATACATATCCCTTGTTTCGTATATAACGCGACGAGACGAATTAGCGAGGAGCGTAGAGCGAAGTATCCTCTTGCCTGCATGCTTCATGCATCAGGCCTTATACCCTCGTCGGGTGGGAAGGAGACGAAGGGGTTAGGGGTTGGTTTAGACAAGATGAGCCGTTGTCGTCCACGTGTACGTCTTTCTACGAAACACGTAACCCCCGTGCAGAGCTCTACGGGGTTGACGCTGTTGAGCTTAAAATCACCGGACAACGCCAGACACGGCGAGAGAGCAACGAGAGACAGAGAGAGAGAGAGAGAGAGAGAGAGGGAGGGAGAGAGATGCGAGCGCGAGAAAGCTTGACCAAGCGGACCAACGGTCGCCTGGTGTCGTGCCCCACACTCGTGCGGTGTGGATTCTCTCGCGTTCTTCCCCCAGCCCCCTTCACTTTTATCCTCTTTGCCTCTACGAGCGAAATTAATTTTTACGGGCTTTTCGGAGCCCCCGGCAGCTTACGTCTCTCGCGGACGCGCCGCGAATGCGAAGAGAAAAAGAGAGAGAGAGAGAGTGACCCTTCTCTCGACTTTCAGGCTTGCTAACGAAGTTTTATGAAGCGCGATAGGGACTCGCGGCTTCCCCGTTCGCGTATAACCCAAAGAGAATGACCGAGAGAGAGACAAAGAGAGAGAGAGAGAGACTCTCGCGCGAATCCCGCGGACTTTGGCTCTCCTTAATTTGTGAATTTCTGCTGCCGGTGCTGATGCTGTTTTCAGTATGCGCGTATATAGTAGGTATAACATTGCTGCTGCAGAATCGCGCGAGCGCGATGCTTTCGCACCGCAAAAGAATGGTATGTCGCCCGCGACACCATGATATATATCTTTGGCTTTCGCGGGCTTTCTCTCCCTCTTTTTCTCTCACGCGGTTCGCCAGACAACGGCACGCGGGTTCGTTCGTTCGTTCACGTGGCTATAATACTCGTCGTAGCTTACTCCTTTTGCTTGACCGTACCCGCAGAAGCAGTCTCGTATCATTCGCGCTTTTGGCCATATCTCTCCCCCCCGGATCACCGAGAAAACAAATTATTTTTACGATTTTAAATAAATCTATTCTCTTTTTTTTAGGAAAAGTATAATTTTGAATTTGACCCAGTCGGTACAAAATTTACAAACTTTTTAAAACAGAAATGTCCTTCGGAGAATCTCGAACTCGTTATCGATTACTATTATTCTCATTTTTATTAATATTGTTTTAATTTTTCGTTTCCCAACCTCGGCGAACAGACATCGAGCTCCAAAGATCTTCTTTTACCGTAGTTCAGTTATTTCGATTTTATTCCTCGTCTTTGACCGAATCGCCGAAAAAGAAGGGAATACCAGCAGCCCCAGTAGCGAAACGAAGCTGTGCCAAAAGCAAGAGAGAGAGAGAGATAGAGAGAGAGAGAGAGAGAGAGAGAAAAAGACGGAGTGAACGTGCTCTCTCGCGGTAGCCCCCTCCCCCCCCCCTCGCCGTTGTCTTTTTCACGTTCTCTCTTTCTCGGTTAGGAGCTCCTGATGTATGCGAGCGATACAGATATCTTCGCGAAGGAATTTGCGTTGAATTAGCGTATAATCGTCGTTGCCGATCTGCGGAGGAGCTTCATACGGAATCTCCCGCGTGCGCTCGCGCTCGCGCGCGCGCGGTCTCTCCCGCTTTACACGTGTCCAACGGTCTGTATTCTCTGCGCGAACACAATATTTAGTGGCCGGGTCTCTCACGACTCTCTCTCTCCCTCCCTCATTGGCATTGCTCTGGCGAGAACGCGCCCTCTCGGTGCGCTCGGCGAACAGAAAATGCGACTACAGAAGCAAACAGGCGCATTTACACAAACCGAGAAGCCAAAAAAAAGAAGCAAATTGCAAAATGCATCGCTCTTGAAAATTTTTACAAATAAACATTTTTTGTTTTCCTTCATAAAAAAGATTTTTAAATCGGTTGGATTCTTGGTAATTGTGTTGAAACTTTTAATTATTGTTTTATTTGAATTATTTTCAGTCGTTGAAAAAAATGGATTTAAAGTTTGTAATTTATGAAATGAAGATTTAGAAAAATTGAGCGTTTTAGGAAATTTCCGTGAAATTGGCGTTCCGCGTCTTCGCGTTGCCGAAAGTGTTTGTATCGCGGTCGAAACTTTCCTTCCTCTTATTCGAGCATATATTTATGCACAGACGAGACAGACTATTAGCCTCACTGCGAGATTCTCCTAGAGGTGTACATTCAATTGCGAGACTTTTTGGTCCTTCACTCGCTCTCTCGTTCTCCCGAAGGGGCGTTTTCAACAACGTTATACGTAACGTGCGAGTAGGCACACAAAACGCCCACAGCAAACTGGAAAAGAGAGAAAGAGTGCCGGCAATCGTGCCCGGATCACAATGCTATCGCGTCCCAATCTCTCACGTGCATTGCAGCGGTGCAAGCCGAAAGACTAAGGAGAAAGGGGGACCGTGATAGGGGAAGGGTCGAAGGGGGCTTGGAGGGGTAGAATTCAACATCAGCTCGCGGAATTGCTACATATATCCGCATCAGCTATTTCTGCCATTCCGCGCGCGAGAGCCAAATGTTTTCGACGCTCGATTGAAACACGCGCCGCTTCCTACACACAAGCTACCAAACAAAACGAGTGAGAACAAAGAAAAAATAAAAGGAAAACGAGCAAGAGATGAAAAAATATTCGCTCGGGGAACTTGGGGAACAACGCGGTCTCGGTAGTCGATCGCGCAAACGAGCCGAGTAATTTCTCACCGACGTCTCCCTTTCTCCTTCTGTATTCTTACGATTGTTGTTTCAAGAGGGTGAAGAGCAAACCGTGCCGTAGGTCGAGGGATAAGAGAAATCATAGTACGCGAACGAAGAAAACGTATACCGGTTAAATCGTGGCAAAAATTTAGAAAATTAATTCAAAAATGGTCGAATGAAAAAGTCTACAAAAAAATGATGTCAAGATTGACATCATTATTTCGCTCGCGACACTTCCGTTTTACCAGAAAAGCTCTTCACGATCGGACCGGAGAAATTACGAGAGGAAATCGGCGCGGAAATGACGCTTCCTCGTGGTACATGGTTAATTTATAAATACGTCTAGCGTGGAATAATGCGGGTTAAACTATACGTCCTGGAGGTAATGTAATACCAGAGGCGTCCTTTAAGACGGTGTTGCGCAGCTGCGCGGGCGAGCGAGAGAATAACGCACGAGAGAGCGGGTTGTGCTTTGACGCTTTGACGCGACTCGGGGCGACGAGGTCCTCGTCACATGTAAATGTGGGGCTTTGTATCGGTGTTGCGAGAACGACGAGTACGACGACGACGACGATGACTACGACCGACTACTACCACGAGAACGTGAAGAGAGAGATAGAGAGAGAGTGAGAGCGAGAGAGGAATACGCGAGAGGACGTCGCGCTGGGCCCCGGAGAGAATACTCATTGGCGACAGGTGCGGGCTTCGCCGAGCCGCGACGTGACAAGACATTGCCATCAGTCGACCATTAGCCCGTCACTCGGATCCACTCGAGCCAAGGCGCTCACCGATTCGCGGCCGAGTCTATCTCTCTATCTCGCTACTAGTTTCTCCATCTTTCTCTTTCTCTTTCTCCAACCGTCTCTCTTGCACTCGGTACGCAATGCTCCATGTCTATGACGCACCCCGCGCGGATATCCTGCGACCCGACGAAACATTCGACCCAAACGTCATGAGAAACGTGTATCAACTCTCCCTCTCACCGACTGTAAGTTCTCTCTATCCGCCGGAATTGAGTTTAGTACTTCTCGTAACAAGACAATTAACGACGTTTTCACTTGGCGACTTTAGTTGTGGCTGAACTCGACACTATTTGCGGACCGAACGGAGCCACTTTCGCGCCCGACGATTATGACGGTAAAGAAAAAAAGTCATTGTACTTAGAATTCGCCATTTTTTCTTTTAAATTTTTTTATTAGCAAGATTTCACGAGATTCCTTTTCCGTTTACGCCTTTTTTCAGATAGTTTTAGGATCTGAGTTTATTTCAAACGATTTTTCGCCTCAATATATTTGAATTAAAATAGCAAAGTTTTTACCAACATTTGCACAGAATTAAGTTAACAAGCAATTTTTTATTGTGTTATTATTCGAATTTAATTTCTCTTCACTTAAAAATTTCGTACTTTAATCAACAAGCGGATTTCATTTCTTATGCAAAAAATTCCGTTCGATCGTACACAAAAAACGAAAAAAAAAGAAACCTTACTATTACAAGGACTGAATTTAGCTCGACTGTTAAACTGCGATCTCGATCCCATAGAAGTCTCTACAATCCGGTACATTTTACTAGACGTTACGTACCTACCGCGAGAGGTTCCCGGTAACGAATTATTAAATATAGTTTTTTTTTCCTCCCCGCGGTGTACATGTGTATCGGTGAATTGCGTGCGGTTCGCGTATTTGCGGTAATACACAGAAAGGACGAACACGTTAAATATACATATATATAGATATAGAAAAGAATGTATAGAGAGAAAGGACGGAGGAGAGGGCATCTGTGGTAAAAGGCAATCGGTCGCGGGGAACGAGCCGCAAAACACCCGTTGTACGCGTATATACGCGTAACGCTGGCATGCACCTAGAGGTTGCTCGAAGATAAATCGTCGTTGGAGGCGCATCGCTGCGTTTTAGTACCTGTTGCGAGGAAGAGGAGGTGGCCGTATATTGTTCGTTCGTCTATATAGCCTATACCGCTGACTATATATACGTATATAATATTTATCTATATATATATGTATATATATGTATATGTGTATGGTCCCAGTTCCGCAACCATTTTTATCGCGTCGTCCCGGGCGCGACTATTATATTCGACGACGGCATTGCACACCGCTGCATAACCGCGTAACACGGGCACGTGCGCGGGCCGCGACTCCGTCATCGCTCGAACAATGAATATTAACGCGTGAGTTTCGGCCCGCGAGACTTTTGCAAACAATCTTTCGCCTCGATCTTCACGAATGATTTTATTCACGTGGTAATGAACTGTCGAATGTCTTTAGCGCCATCTCGCGGATCATGTTTGAACTACTCGACGTTCGGCCATTTTCTTTCTTTTACTCGAAATATTCAAAAATCGTAATGTTTGTCATTTTTGTATCAGGGTGGATTTTTTTTTCTCGATGGATTTGTATAAACGGAGTGGGAAAAAAAATAAAAATCGT
The DNA here is from genome assembly GCA_964017225.1 of Netelia inedita. Classification (NCBI taxonomy): domain Eukaryota; kingdom Metazoa; phylum Arthropoda; class Insecta; order Hymenoptera; family Ichneumonidae; genus Netelia; species Netelia inedita. The sequence goes on from OZ024924.1 coordinate 29,543,778, forward strand.
CACGCGTATTAAATAGAGAACCACGAGGGTCCTTTGGGATTTTCGTCGAGGAAGCTCCGTTCGCGACGAGATCGATTGCTGCTGCTGCTGCTCTCGGAGCAAGGGTTTATCGTGTGCGATGCTTTCGCGAGAGAGGATGTCCTCGGGGAAGTGTAAGCTTCGCTCTTGGAAACTGCGACGATGCTAACCGGGGCAAGGATGGACGACGTTACGACTATATATACGTAGGTTCATGTGTATATGTATATATAACGTATATGTCGTATACGTTGGTTCGTGCCTCGCCGCGGTCCATGCGAGAGAGCGGACCATAGCGTGGAGGACGAGGAGGAGCGCAAGCGATTAGGTAAACCCGGGATTAGTCGCGGGGCCGAGGTTCCGCAACGCCCAATGCTCGCCACCTTCATATATATATATATATATATATGTAGACTCTGTCTGCTACATACATGCTTTAGTATAGAAGAGTGAGAGAGAGAGAGAGAGAGAGAGAGAGAGAGAGAGAGAGGGAGAGAGCGAGAGAGAGAGGGGGAGGATAGTTGGATTGCACGAGGACTAATATAATGCCACCCTCCTGCTGATTTACATGATTGGATTGGCATTACTATTGAAATTGAAACTACCCCCGACCAACCCTCCCCCACCCCTCGGTTAAATTGAATGGCCGCAGGATCGAATCTAACCGCAACGAGATAATACACATCGCGTCTATAGCCTCGAGATATTAGGGTAGCCATTTTCCGTTCATTTTCCTCTCGCGTCATTTCGTACGGGGCGAAATTTTAGAGGGATGTTTTGAAAACAGCGATTTTTTTCTACGGATCTTTGCATGTGTTTATTCTCATGAAGTAATGAAAAAATAAAATAAACGAAAGAAGTTCGTAGATCGGAGCAGGTAAAAGTATACGCCTGATTATGATCTTGTTGAGTGTAAAGAGGCTCGTGCTCTCTTCGTAATTGCGATTCATTGAGTCCGCGATCCTGAAGATCGTGCGTGTTTATTAAGAGGAAACGAACCATTATGTACGAAGAAAGATCGGATCTTTTGTCTTGTTCCTTTTTTTTTCTCTTGTTTCGCGTCTTAAAGGTTTCATTAGTTCTCTCTTCTCTCTCTCTCTCTCTCTTCCTCTCTCTTTATTTCTCGGCGCGCTATGTATTATGCGAAAGCATCGAAAGTGTATCGAGGATGTCTGGAGGTCTCGTCGTTCACCTCACCTTGCTTTTACGCGTTCGTGTATATACGTCATTAAATACCTACTTCCGCCAGTAAATATAAAATCATTCGGCCTGCCGAGAATAATCTCGCTCGGGCGTAATAATAATCGCGATCCGATCCCGGCGTATCGCCGCGGGGATCTCTCGTTGCAATTCGAAAATCAACCTATTGTCGTGTCAAAAAATAATTCATACACGTTTAAGGTATACACGGAGAAAAAAAGCTACAACCGACTACTGCAATTTAAACCAAACTTCGATATCGTTTATTTTTTGAAAAATTTTATACACGAGAGAATAATACAATTTCAGAGAAAAAAAACAACGGAAATTAGCATAACTATTAAATTACATTATAAAATTCTGATTCTTCAAAAAATCTAATTAATTCATTCATTAATGATCGTCTTACGAAAAATTAACAAATTATTTCTAATCGGAAATTTTTTCTATGAAAATTACAAGCTTCTTATCACTCAAAGTACACGAGTGAATAACGTTGATAAAAAAAATGTCTCGTTCCAAGTCGACACGACCCCAATATCGCCGAGGGGCAATAATACGCGATGTTAATGGTAGGTATTTCGCGAAGTAGAGAGGAGGGCGCGCGCACTTGTCGCGGAAGAGGAACGCAGATTTTTGCGGCCGTTGGAGCGAACTACAAGAGGGTGGTCTATATGCATATAGATACAGATATGTAATACACAGATATAATTTGTATATAGATATAAAATGGTCATAGGCATATATCGGGTCGAGCAGCTGGCGTGTGGTCGGCCGCTGGCCACAGGTCCGCGTCGGTCGTGTATCACCGCGGCCACCGTATTAACCCCAAGCCCAAAGCTTCCCCAGCACTCCTCTCTCTATGCAATAGCGCGAGCCAGCCAGAGTATCAAGAGAGCTAGTAGTAGCACCGGCACAAGCACTAGTGTAGTCGTAGGCTTCTATAGAGATGGCCGCGCTAAATATATAGCTAGGCACGAAGCCGCGGTATCGCACGAGGATATTCCAGAGCCGCATTCGCTTCCTCCCTCTCTCTCTCTCTCTCTGGTTTGCTTCGTTCGAGCGTCGCATGCACCAACAACAACCACCATCGCCGTTTGGCCGCAGTTGGTCCAGCGGCCATGGATTTTGTCCGGTGCCGAAGCCCGCAACAGCCGCGACGAGATGCACCATATCGCCATAATCGCTACCGTGGGTTTGTGCAAACACACGCGGAAAACGTCCCTCCCCCATTGCATCTCTATCCTCCCTCCTCTTCCTTCACCCGGTACGATATTTCGTCGTCCGCGAGTTGTGCATGCTTCGCACGCTCGATCGCCCGTGTTATACACAAGCCTGCCCCATCAGAAACCTATCTTCTCCACCGTTGACCCGATATAACGCACGAACTTCTCACTATAAGCGTGTATTCTTACTTTCGAGCGACCTCGGGGTAATATGCATCGCCGATTAAAAACGATGTTGAAAAAAACGAGTATACGCGCTTTTGGACCTTATGTTCGCAATATGGATGCAGATGGAAGTTCGATTGTGCATAAATATGTATCTAGTAACTTCAAGAATCGCTCGAATACAAAGAAATTCGCGTTTGAGCGAGAATTCTTATTTTACCTTACTTTATTTTTTCGAGGAGTGTTTCATATTACCCCGACCTTGTTTTTATACACCGATCGACGTATCGAGACTAGTATAAAGCCGAGTCTACACCATTTCGGTCAATAATAAACGTACCACTCGCGCGCTTTCTCCTATATTTTTTAGTACGTGTTCTATTATCGGCAACGAAGAGAGAGAGCTCTAATATTGCCGTGGAGGAGGAAAAAGAGAGCGCGCGCGCCCTCGGCTGGATTCGAGGAACACGATCCTCGATTTTAATAAGGTCAAACAAATCGAGGTCGTGTCAGAATTCGGGCGGTGGATGAGCACATTTTTAGTGCATCATCCTTTGACTCCGGAGAGAGGTCGTTCCAAAGGTGCTCTCGGCACTATGCACGATCGAGCGTTGCACCCTCTCTCTCCCTCTCTTTAGTAGCTGACGCGAGCTCTCGCTTTGGTCGCGTATGCACTCTATAGCCCAAGCGCGGGCCATATTGCTCACGTAAATGAGCTTTTCGAGCGCAACATCACAGGCAAGTTGCCGCCGCATCGTGCCTCGGTGAGCGTGTGTTTGTGTGTGTGTGTATGCAGCGCATAATTGAAATATCGTCTGCTCTGGGCTTCATCGGAGCCGAGGCTCGATCTAGATATCTATACATAAACGCGTGTATAATACCGATACACGTACACATACGTACATACCACTCGGTAGAACGTGATCGTATTTTCCAACGGGTAACTCAATTCGTCTTCACAACTTTATCATCATATTTTCATCTTCACATCATCATTGCCCGCATGGTTAATCTTCGTGTTTGTCGACAAAGTGTCGACAGCTCGGTACTTCCCATCTTTC